>JASANC010000042.1:0-15568 GCA_030248135.1 Theristus sp. LFF4_11 | reverse complement strand
CTGTCCCCAAATCTCCCCAAATCCGCGTGCCTCCGTGTTCCGTGGTTTTGTTAAAGAAAGATATTTGAGTTGTTACGTAGTTTATTTGGGTTTGCTTATTAGGAGGACACGACAACGACAATAATAAAAACAGACCGAACCCTGATCACAGATTATCACAGGTTATATAGCCAATATAATGACATGTAATTACACCATTATCGTTATTCCCAACTTTAAAGGTGCGCAGCGTGTTGTGTGCATATAAAATATGGGTCACTTTAGCTGCACGCAGCCTCCGTGTTTCCTCCGTGGTTTTGTTAAGCGTGCAGCCTCCGTGTTCCGTGTTGCCTCCGTGGTTTTGTTAAAGGCCGGTTTTACGAGGTATAATCAAAGAAAATTTTTGTTGAACTTTCGAAAAATTTTGCCAAAATTGAGGTTTTCAGAGCATATTAGAGGAAAATTTTTCGAATTTAAAAAAAAAATCGGCATTTTTGTTTTTTTTATCACTTTTTTTTTAAATTTTCATTTTTGTTTAACAACCCTAGCCTCTAAGCCCCGCTCTGTCCAGGGAGCACCAGTGATCTTAGCCCGATTTCGGTTTCGGTGGCCTGCGGTCGCTATATCCCCGTAGGGCAGCGAATCCGAAAGCTTTAGTTGAAAACCAGAGTAGTTATTAGAGTAGAGAGCTACACTGGCGGCAGTTTGTCATCCTCCGTGGGGGATCGAACCCGTCACCTTCTGGGTTGAAGGCGAACGTGCTAACCACCGAGCCACGGAGGCGACAAGAAAAGAAAATTTTTGTTGAACTTTCGAAAAATTGTGCCAAAATTGAGGTTTTCAGAGCATATTAGAGAAAAAATTTTCGAATTAAAAAAAATCGGCATTTTTGTTTTTTTTAATCACTTTTTTGTTAAAAAAAAATTCATTTTTGTTTAACAACCCTACGGACTCCCTCGGCCTCACCCGAGGTCCCGCTTGAAAATCATTTTGAGCTGTTGAATATTTTTTTTGAATTTCGCTGTCTCCAACCTTCTGAGCTTCTTAGCGTTTAGCATGATCAGCAGCGGCAGAAGCGACGTTTGGACGTGCACTGTTTGTCACAAAGGCCTTTCTTCGAAGCGCTCGTTTGAGGAACATTTGAACGTGCACACCAGAAAGCGTCCGTTCAAGTGCGAGTTCTGCGACTATGCGGCAGGTACGCTGACGACGAGGGACGAGACGAGTAGTTGCATTCTGTTGAATGTTGTGACAGCAAATTGTCATCCATATCCATCCATCTTTGTATTGAAAAATGTCGACCGTAAAAAATGATCGAGCACTGTGTCAGTGTCTCCACATGTCATCAGTCGCCAGTTTTATATACGATAACGATAACGAATTATGAAAGTGGTCGAATTATAAAAGTGAAAACGATCGAACACTGATCAGACCAATATGAAGCCTCGGTCAAAAAAGGCACTTCAGGTTCAGTTCTTCTACCGGAAGTCGTTGTGGACTAACTTTCGGAACACCCTGGAGTAGAACGCCTCACTTTTCAGACACTACTCACTTTTATAAAACTGGCCAGAATGTTAGCACGTGTTAAAATTGGCATTATTGACGACACGACATTGAACACACGCACAGGTTGCAAGATGACGTTGAAACGGCACACGCAGCGCACGCACCAGCCGGCGTCCACCTGGGGATACCCGTGTCCGTACTGTGCGCGTGCGTTCGCCGATCCGAACCGATATCGGCATCATGTGCTGTGAGTGATGCTCCCTAAAGCTTCGTTACTAAAGCGCACGTGGCATCGGCATGCTCATGCTCATGATCCACTAGCGCGCGTGCACACGCTCCGGCCCCAACAAGAACTTGTTCAAAGCGCAATTGTTCTGACATCTTTCTTCTTCAAAAGGCTTGGCTTAGGTTAGGATTAGGTCAGGATAGTGTTTAGCTTTGAATTAGGATATAGGATTCGGTTTTGGTTTAGGCTAGTTTAAGCAACGTCTGCCAACATCAGTGGTTTGTTTTAGTACGACAGGCCAACCGTGATGCTCAACTTCAGACAGACAAGTACTGTCTAACTCTGTAACATATCCAACTATGAAAAATAGCTGATTGGTTGGTGATCACGCGCGCTGCATGCATATGCATACTGTATAGTCGGACTGGCTAATTTCGGGCATTAGCTGATTGGCTGATGCGTGCCCCTGCGCGCGTAATTCAAAACGCATTTTGTTTTTTCAAACTTTTTGATTTTTGAGTGTTTGTGTGGATGAATGCAGGGATTTTTAACGGAGTATGCTTAGTTTTGAATTATGGGATGCAGAAAAAATAAAAGCAGCAATTTTTCAGGCGAATTTCATTTTTTTTGAAAAAAAAGATCGACGCCGTCGTCAAGGTTACGAGGCATTGTTATCGCCTACCAGCTTCATTGATTGAAGATTGAATCGTTTGTTGTCGACTCTGGAAATTGTTTACAACATTCCAGTGCACAAAGAGCAGCTAGCAGCAAAGACCGAAGCAATTTTTTTGAGGAGCTGGCAAAGCTGGGGGTTGCTAAAAGTTGGTTTTCAAGGGAGCCGGAATTGAAATTGGCAGCGTTTTTCGACATTCCCCGCAGGATTTCAGCAGCTGACGGAAAGGGCCTAATTCAGGGCGACGGAGAATTTTGTGTTTCCTATGCGAGGGGAAGAAAAGGGGTCGATCGTTCAGATTTAGCTGAGGGTCCTTTACGGCTCACCCTCACAAAACCCCAACTACACTCGAGCCCCGATCGTGTCAAGTCCATCCGGTACCAAGTGCTAACGCAGATGGTTTGCGTTTCTCAAACCACAGGTCATTGCATGAATGAAATTCAAGCGAACAACAGAGTCCAAAAATGCTGCGTTGCGCCAATGAAAACAGAATAAGAAATGAACAGTACGCTAATTACCACGACTCCGTTCCGAGCAGCTCGACGGCACAAAACAGGTGGGTTTACCGGTTTTTCCATTGCCAAACCACCAACCCTTGAACAGTCAGAAAATGTCACTCCGACCGTCTTCTAAGATAAGCATGTGCAGACAAAATAAAGCAATTCTGTTGGACAAAGTGGATTTCAGAAAGGTGATGCCGCTGAAACCAACCATTTTTTGAAAAAAATCGTTTTCTCTGTGTTTCACCACAACGGTGCAGAGCTTGTCAAACTGAGCTCCTCCATTTCTTCACAGAGCGACCACCGCGTTTGACAAGCGTTGAATCTTTCATCGGCTCGTTTTCTCGACGAGCACACTGTGCAACCGCCCAGCAACTGGTCTTGAGTTGTCACGAACGCTATCGCAGCTGGTGTCCGGTGGTGGTGAGTACAAAAAAGTCAGTAAAAGGCGCTGAAGTCAGCGGTGTTTGTGTTTGTGTCTGAGTGGTAGCGCACGTTTTGCTGCTACTTTCGGCGAGTACACTGTTCAGATTCATAAAAAAGTACAGATCTCAAATGCACCATTCTGCCGCAGTGCAGTTCAGCCCAGTACCGTGGGCGGGGGGAGGGGGCGTGCACCCCCCAGAGCACCAGAGACCGTCGGGTGGGGGGGGGGCACCGTGCCACCCCCCTAAAACCGAACACATCCCCCCCATCGGACCCCCCTCGAAAATTTGGCCGACACCCCCCACCCCCCATGAAATTTTGTCTGGCGGAGACCCCCCCCCAAAAAAAGTTTCTGCACACCCTAAATTTTTTTTTCGAAAATCATGATTTTTGTCTATAAAGTCCATAATATAAGCTGAATATATGATAACTTAACCATCTTCATTGTAATTTCAAAGATTTTGCAGCAAAATTTAGCGTTTTTCCTTCAAAATTTAAGCGAAAAAATATCATGGGGGGTGGGGGGTGGACCCCCCACAGAAAATTTTGAAAAAATGCACCCCCTTTGGACCCCCCCCCCTCACTTTTTGGTCGGCACCTCCCCCCCCCCCCCACGGCACCATACCCCCCTTCGAAAATTTTTTTGGGCCCACGGTACTGTTGGGGCCCAGCACAGTCAGTTTGCGATCATTGTTAAATGCAGCTTCTCTCGGCACAGCGAGAGTTTCTCTGAGGTAAAGTGCACACACAAATCCGCGGGGCGGTTGCACCGGTGTTTGTTCCGCTCTCGATCAATTGGTAGTTTTCTTTCATTCACAAATCATTCATATTTCTAGAGAAGACGAGTTCGTGTTTACAGTATTTTTGTTTTCAGGCAAAATGATTTGCGACACGGACATTCAGATCGCCGTGCCGGACGGCTGCTACGGGCGAGTGGCGCCGCGCTCTGGTGAGCGTGAAACGTCGGCTTTCTTCTGTTTTGTTTTGGTCTGGCGTTTGTCAGTTGCACGCGTTCTGGTAGAATTGCGGTTTTTCGAAGTTTATCGCGTTTTTTTGTTTCGTTGTGAATTCGTTGCTGCGAGTGAACAGAGTACACAGTGCAACTGCTCATAGCTGGTTTTTCATTCATTTCGTAGCATGGTTATTCCAATTCCAACAACCGGTCTATTAGCGAGTTTTTCATTGTGCGCTCATGTTTAGATCCTTGAATCTGACACGTAATTCTGCATTTTTCGGTTTGATTTTTTTTGCGTAGGTCTCGCAGCGAAGCACTCGGTCGACGTCGGTGCTGGCGTCGTTGGCGCCGACTACCGTGGCAATGTCAAGGTGGTGCTGTTCAACTTTGGTGACGCCGATTTCAAGGTCGAATCAATGTCGGCTCGTTTGGTTTTGTGTGAAAAAATGCGTTTGTGTGATGTCAGGAGGGACCACATCACTTGTCACTTGTCAGTCTTCAAGTGATTTCGCTCACTTGTCAGTCTGGATTGTTCTTTGGGTTGCTGTAAACCAACGGTAATTGTACGATTTTGCTCACTTGTCAGTCTGGATTTTGTTGCTGCAATTTTTCACTTCGTGCATTTTAATGCCTTTGTTCAAAAGAACACCAACACCAAACTTCACTTTTGTTTTATGGTCATGTTGCACGCGTTCTGATGCAGTTTGCAATAAAATTGTGTTTTCGTGGTTTTTCAAAAAAGGTATTTGTGCCAATTTGAAGTGTCGTAGCGTAATTCAGGTGTGAAATATGTAAATTCGTAACCGAACGAAAAAGTTTCCTGGGGTAATTTCAGCTGTAGATTTTGAAAGTCCGGTTACTTTTTTGCCCCGACCCTTTTTTGGGCAAAAAATTGAGCATTTTCAAAAGTTCGGAGGTTTTGACCTGGTTTCAAATGTTGCACTGCAGCTTCTTCAGTCGTTTGCGTTCGGCGTCGACCGGCTGTGCGAGCGAATGATCGTTTTTGTTTCATTTTATCGTTTCATTCAAGTTCAGGATGTTGTTCAATGTCAAATGTTGAAACAGTACATTCCACTGCTTCATTTTGTTTGGAAAGTGTTCATGAAAAAATGCAACAACTCTCGACGAGTTTGAAATAGTTTCATTCACGATGGCGTGGTCTTAGAAGAAAAGCACAATGCGCAGACAACAATGGAATTTTTGCACTGACTTTATTATGCAGGTTCAGTTTATCAATGGCCGAGAACACCCATCCCACTGTTCCATCACCGCCGCATGCAAGCACACGGAAGGAGCTGAACGCGCTGAACAGCGGATGCTGTAACAAGGCAAAAATATTGGCCAAAATAAAAAAAACAAATCAAGCTCAAACCATTCGTTGAATCACAAATGAAAACGGAAAAGTTGCTTGCAAAAAATGAAGAAAAACAGGTCAAATCATTTTGTTTTTTTCGTAATTTAATTTTTTTTCTCTTTCTTTTTGCGATTTTATTTTTTAAAGGTCTCCGTTTGATACGCTGTTCATGCAGTTTTATCGGAGTTCCTGCGGTTCGCGAAATAAAATGAAATGAAATGAAGCGAGTTGCTAAGTCCAAAAGCACAAAAAACCACGAACGCAAAGTGCGGCCTGCCAGCGGTCAAATCGAACACCTGCACCGAATTGAGCAGACGACGCAGCTGCCTGAGCACGTTGGCGCCCTGCACCGCGCCGGATTTACTGTTGACGAACGCCACCAACGGCTGCACACTGCTCGCAGGCGGACACAGTTGCGCACGGCCGTCCTGCGACACGGACCTGCAAAGTAATGCGCAATTGGAGGCACTGGCACGCGACAAACGATCTGCATGGCTGAACCAGTGCCGTGGGCCCAAAAAACTTTTCGAAGGGGTGGTGCCGTGGGGGGGGGGGGGGGGTGGCGACCAAAAGGTGAGGGGGTCCAAACTACGGTTACGTGGGACCCCCCATGGGGGCGTGCATTTTTTCAAAATGTTCTGTGGGGGTGGGGCCGGGGGGTACACCCCCCACCCCCATGATCTTTTTTGCTTGAATTTTAAAGGAAATACGCTAAATTTTGCTGCAAAATCTTTGAAATTACAATGAAGATGGTCAGGTTATCATATATTCAGCTTATATTATGGACTTTATGGACAAAAAATCATGATTTTTGAAAAAAATTTAAGGGTGTGCAGAAAATTTTGGGGGGGGGGGGTCTGCGCCAGACAAAATTTCATGGGGGGGGTGGGGGGGGTGTCGGCCAAATTTTCGAGGGGGGTCCGATGGGGGGATGTGTTCGGTTTTAGGGGGGGGGGGGGGGTGGCACGGTGGGCCCCCCCCCACCCGACGGTCTCTGGTGCTCTGGGGGGTGCACGCCCCCTCCCCCCCGCCCACGGTACTGGGCTGAACTGCACTGCGGCAGAATGGTGCATTTGAGATCTGTACTTTTTTATGAATCTGAACAGTGTACTCGCCGAAAGTAGCAGCAAAACGTGCGCTACCACTCAGACACAAACACAAACACCGCTGACTTCAGCGCCTTTTTTGTACTCACCACCACCGGACACCAGCTGCGATAGCGTTCGTGACCACTCAAGACCAGTTGCTGGGCGGTTGCACAGTGTGCTCGTCGAGAAAACGAGCCGATGAAAGATTCAACGCTTGTCAAACGCGGTGGTCGCTCTGTGAAAAAATGGAGGAGCTCAGTTTGACAAGCTCTGCACCGTTGTGGTGAAACACAGAGAAAACGATTTTTTTCAAAAAAAATGGTTGGTTTCAGCGGCACCACCTTCCTGAAATCCACTTTGTCCAACAGAATTGCTTTATTTTGTCTGCCCATGCTTATCTTAGAAGACGGTCGGAGTGACTTTTTCCGACTGTTCAAGGGTTGGTGGTTTGGCAATGGAAAAACCGGTAAACCCACCTGTTTTGTGCCGTCGAGCTGCTCGGAACGGAGTCGTGGTAATTAGCGTACTGTTCATTTCTTATTCTGTTTTCATTGGCGCAACGCAGCATTTTTGGACTCTGTTGTTCGCTTGAATTTCATTCATGCAATGACCTGTGGTTTGAGAAACGCAAACCATCTGCGTTAGCACTTGGTACCGGATGGAATTGACACGATCGGGGCTCGAGTGTAGTTGGGGTTTTGTGAGGGTGAGCCGTAAAGGACCCTCAGCTAAATCTGAACGATCGACCCCTTTTCTTCCCCTCGCATAGGAAACACAAAATTCTCCGTCGCCCTGAATTAGGCCCTTTCCGTCAGCTGCTGAAATCCTGCGGGGAATGTCGAAAAACGCTGCCAATTTCAATTCCGGCTCCCTTGAAAACCAACTTTTAGCAACCCCCAGCTTTGCCAGCTCCTCAAAAAAATTGCTTCGGTCTTTGCTGCTAGCTGCTCTTTGTGCACTGGAATGTTGTAAACAATTTCCAGAGTCGACAACAAACGATTCAATCTTCAATCAATGAAGCTGGTAGGCGATAACAATGCCTCGTAACCTTGACGACGGCGTCGATCTTTTTTTTTCAAAAAAAATGAAATTCGCCTGAAAAATTGCTGCTTTTATTTTTTCTGCATCCCATAATTCAAAACTAAGCATACTCCGTTAAAAATCCCTGCATTCATCCACACAAACACTCAAAAATCGAAAAGTTTGAAAAAACAAAATGCGTTTTGAATTACGCGCGCAGGGGCACGCATCAGCCAATCAGCTAATGCCCGAAATTAGCCAGTCCGACTATAGTGTGTGTGGAGGCGGAGTTTAACTTGAGGCGATTTTTTGTGAATGGTCCAAACGTTTCTGAACCGAAAACTTGAGAATCGCTCATCGGTCGAGTTTCAAAACGGTAACCTTGAGATTTCTGAAATGACAATCAGCAAAAACTAAATAAATCAATATGCGACCTGGATCAATTGCTGCAGGCGAAAACGTCATGTAGGTTTTTTGTTCCGTACGCACAGACGTTGTTCTAAAAAATCCTGTGCGCAAACTAATTGTGTCCGTAATACATTAAGATAGCACCAGGGCTCGATTTTTTTCATTGAAGTTTTAATTAAAATTCATTTTTTTAATTTAAAATTTTTTGGGATTTTTTTTCGAAACCTAGATAGCGCAAACGACACGATTTCGTAATCGCGTAACCATTTTTCAAGTGTGTCCGTGCGTACGCACAAAAAGAACGAATTGCTAAATGGCCTATTGCTCGTGTGCAGCGTGTCGCATCGCGATTGCTCGTGCACGTTCGGCTGTGCCGCCGAGCAGTGCATGTTCGAGACTCGCTCGTTGCCGTTCCTCGTCAAACATCTTGATCGCCATCATGAGCAGCACAGCGGCGTCCCGCTGATGCAACGGCGCACAATGACGCAGGTACACACACACACACACACACACTGTTTGTTTGAACCTGTCACGTTTTTCGATGCCAACTACAGAGTTCGCGAAAGAACAAATAACGAGAATATGGTTGAACATAAAAGCATTCAGCTCGCAAACGGCGTTTTGGATGTTCCAAACAAACTCAAACGCTCGTTCATTAGATTTCAGTTCAACGTTCTGCGGTCTCCGTATTCTGCGAAAAAATCTGACAGGTTTGAAGAAACATACTTAAGAGTTCACGGATTCGCCTGTTTGCATTGTTCCTTTTTCTTCGAGTCTCGTTTGTCCTTTGAACTGCACACCAACCAAGTCTGGTGTTTTCACGGTTTGTTATCAGCAGAATGTATTTTTCGAAAGAGATGCAGGCATCATCGGAAAAAGTTATGAAGCCTCGAGTGACATTGGGAACCACGTCTCTGGTTTTGAAAAAAAAATCAGCAGAATGAACACCGTTTAACAGCATAGTGGTCGGATCTGCCGCGCACCCAGGGACTCAACCAACCAACCGCAGCGCAAACGCAGTTACTGAGCAGTACACGGTCGTGCTTGCGCTGGTTGGCTGCTGGGGGGGGGGGCGTGTGGAACCAAGCCAGCCAACTATTCACAATTTTGTTTTCGTGCAAAATACCAGTGTTAATTTTGAAAAGTTACCATCCAATTTAATTTGTCACAAGCCGCACACTCATAGGCACTTCTAAGCGAATCACCGAATCACCTGCGACTTATGTACTCACAAGCGGTGCATGTATTCGGCCGTCTCTTGATTGACGATGATTTGGGTGAGTGAGAGACCATAATGGCATCGTTGCACTAAGCATCACTTGTTTGAAACGTATGTACGTTTGGACCTGTCAGTTTTTGTTGATTATAGAACATGCGAAACTTGCGGAATTATACAGTGAGAAGAACGAATGCATTTGGTTTGGCTGAAATCACACAGCTCATCTACTTCGTTCTTTCGTGAGTGAGCTCTGCACTCTGCGGAAAAAGGGGAAAGATTTAAAGAAACGTACTATACTAAGAAACGGGTGAGAAGATATACGGGTGCATCGACAGTGGTTGTCGTAAAAACGCTGATGCTATTGATCAGTTGGCTTTTAGTGTCACGTTCAGCTGTTTGGAATATCTTGCATCTGCTGCATCTAAACGGAAAGAGGTCCAGTTCATAATGCCGCCACCGGTTTACATTTGTGTTCACACATCGGCCCTTATTTTCTGATGTTATGGTTGTTTGCACGTTCAGGCTGTGGCTACTACGGTCAACGTAGACGTATGAGTGCACTGCGAAGCAACGAAAAAGCGCAGCAGGCGTCAGCACGCAAGCGCGGCTCTTCACCACCACCGCAACTGCGGCCGTTTGAAACGCCGTTCAGCGCGCTACCGGCACTGGCGTCATCTTCGTCCAATGCTGCCAACGCCACAGCAAGCAAGCGGAATCTAGACGAGTCCGATCGCTCGTCAGCGGCTCGTTCAGGCGGTCGGTTTCATAATCGATCAAAATGCTGAGTTCTCAATGTGATTTCCGTCCATATTGTCGGAAAACATTCGTGTTTTTTCACGGATTTTGAACGGGAAAAGTCGTGATTTTGTACGACCGATTGGAAATGTTTTTTTTCTCAGCCGACTTCGACAGTGACGCCGTGGTGATGCCGATTCTCGACGCGCAACAGTCGCAGCAGTCGATCGTTCGATGTGCGGCACCGCGCGTGACGGCAGCGACTCAAAATTCTACGAAAGTATCACACGAACACTCGCCGAATTCGATTCGGCGTACGCCGCGTGGAAACTCGAGCAATCGAGGCTGTTCGGTGTCACTCCAACACTCGAGGCACGGGACAGGCGGTGGCAGATTCGGCATTCTGCTGGTGACGTCATCATCGTCGTCATCGGCAAGAAAAACGCGCAAACGAACTGACAAATTGCAAAAGCGACCAAAACGCAACGGTGCTCATGCAGCTGCTGCTGATAGAGTGCAACGACTGGATTGCCCAAAACTAGCTGATCAAGTGGACAACTGCTATCTAAATGAAAATCGTATCATTAGTGAGGGTGCGTTACAGCGGCTACAGCGAACGGACGAATGCGACACGGTCGATGTTGTCACGGACGTTGACGCCACCAATCAAGGCAACCCCAGAACAGAAGTCCTCGCTGAAAGCGCTCAGATGAGCGTGTCTGATGGTGTGGGTGACGTTACAAACGGCGAGACAATCGTAGTCGACGATTCAATGGAGATGACGGCACCAACGGAGCTGGTCGAGGTCGTCATCGGCTCTGAGGTCACTGTGCACGAGGACGTGATGAATGCGCGACTCCCAGACGGACAAGTGGAACTTGAACTCGATTAGATCGGCAATTATTCATGTTGAATTGTTTCACTTCATTCTAAATATTAATTATGAAACGGTTGTAGATTTCTTCTCACAATCTCACTGTTGTTCATTTTTCTGTCGGTTTTGGAAGCATTTGGTGATGGAATGTCGGCCTAACCACACCACACATGTGCATGCATTGGCTCGCTGACTTGGTGCTGTTTCTTTTTGTGTTTTATGTTTTGAGCGAACGGTCTTTCCCCAATGACAGATGCACAGCAATATTTGGCGTTGTGTTGTGTTCCTGTGTGTAATTTTACATTATCGTTTCAAAAAACCTTGTTCTGATAAAAACGCATCGCGCTTCTCCTGTGGCGAAGTTTTTCCGATGTTTCCAACACGTTGCATTCTCTGCACGTTCGTATCAGTCTGCCCAGAAGACTGCTACTTATTTATCCACATATAATCGCAGTATATATGTATACTTTCATAATATTTTTGCGTTCTTTCTCTCGCAGCAGCTGCACAAGTCACACACGCATGAACGTTGTGCAAAAGTGAACGTGATGCCTTTCTGTGCGTTGACTATACCGTTGATGGGCGTCGGATAATCTTGGACGTTCAAGTGTTTTTTCATACGAGCATCATAATTTTGAATTTTTCAATCACCGTCGATCAAGACGGCCAGTTTCATTGAAGCGACTTCGTTGCGCGTCACTCAGCCAGTGAGTTTGTCTGTGCGTGTGCGTGCCAGTGTGTTTGCGCATGCGATGCTGCCCGTGTCCGCGCGTATCGACATCTACGGCCGAGAGCGTTCAGTTGGCAGTAACGCGTCGTCGTGCGCCGCCAGCAGCGATGGTTGGTCACGTTCATCGGTTTTCTGTTCTTTCGCTTTCCAGTCCAATTGTAGTTTTTTTATTGGAAGTGGTGTTATGCGAAGTAAGGTAACGTCACGATTTTACGGGGATTGGCCAACTGCCGGTGTCTCGACGACCGCTCCCCACCGGGGACTAATTGTATATCACTGTCCAGCGCACCCGTTCGGGTTGGCATGGGGAATGAAACATTTTCGTTTTTTTGTAAAAATGAAGAACCGGTTTTTTCTATCCTTACGTATCTACAGCGATGCCATCATTCATGCAGACAAACCAAGCGCTTCATTTGGTGGTAAAAGTGCATAGTGCCCAACGGCCCTGTAGCAGCATTATTTGAAACCCA
Source organism: Theristus sp. LFF4_11 (assembly GCA_030248135.1). Lineage (NCBI taxonomy): Eukaryota > Metazoa > Nematoda > Chromadorea > Monhysterida > Xyalidae > Theristus > Theristus sp. LFF4_11. Next base: position 3,405 of record JASANC010000042.1, on the reverse strand, counting down.
TGTATTGGCCACTGTGCATGTTTATGGGCCACAATGTTATGTGTTTTGGCCACCTTTGCTATGTGTCGAGGCCACTTTGTAATAGGTTTTGGGCTCTATAACTAGCTAAGATGCAAATTTTCTCATATCCACTATGCACGTAGCACGTTGGCTACGATGCACTAAATTCACATGATTTACTGTTTTGCTGCTGCACTGCAGGTCCACTGACGGTGGCGATTGGTTGCAACGGTGACACGGCCGATCGGGAGGTCGCGAAACCGCATCACTCGGACGAGGAGGCGGTCGATTTCGACATCGGCGGTGATCCGAGCGCCACCGAGGACGACCTCGAGGAGTTGTACAGACGCGAGCAGCTGGACGCTGACGAGCAACACCAGCACCGCCACCAGTATCACCACGATGAACAGTTCGACTTCTTCGATCCGGACCCGCGCGTGCAGCTGCCGCCGCGCACGGTCGTCACCAGCAACACCGGCACATCGGCAAGTGTCGCGTTGCTGCATCCATCCATTTTATTTCGCGAGAAAGCAGGAAACTCCGATAAAACTGTATGAACAGCATGAAATTGGGAGACCCAAAAATCATCTCTCGCCACTCTCCAGCCGCAGTTGTGCATCCTCGCCGCCCTGTGTGTGTAGTGGGTGGAGGGTGCCTCCCTGCTCGAAGCGCGCAACCTATAAAATCTGATGACTGAAACATCAACGCTCATAACATCTGAAGGCACTGCAAAATGAACGATCCTGCAACGTCAAGTGTCAAGTAAATTTGAGAAAAAAAACAAGTGCACGCGTTTCACCGTTCGTTGCAGCTGGTCAGTGGCGACTCGACGATTTGTTTCGTGGCAGCGCGCGGCGGCGGCGGTGCGTCCGACTCTGACGGCACAACGCCGTGCTCGTCGACGCAGGCGATTCGGGCGATGAACGACAGCACTGAGCACGAGCACAAGCGTGAACGCGGCAGCGCGTGTGCCAGCGACTGTGCTGTGCGCGCACCGATACTCGCTGACGAGGCCGTCGTCGTGGGGCAGCAGCCGCAGCACGCGCCAACCGCCGCCGTCGCCCTCTTGATGGACGGACGGCTCGAGAGACGACTGGTGCACCCGCGACAGCAGCCGGTGGGCGCCACTGTGCTGGGCATATTGTGCCGGAGATGCAAGCGCGACACCAACGTCGCTTGATTTTGTTGTTCTTCTCGACGGCTTGTTTTTGAAGATGTGTCGGGCGCGCGCACCAACAGTCACGCTGGCACATATGCCATATATAACTGCCGATTATCGTTTCTGACTGCGTCGTTGCTTGATGAACTTCATGCTAGCGTGCTGTCCCACCACAGTATTGTAATAATCAGTGTTTGTTTCGCAATCGCCCAGGCTGACCATTACGGACTGCCGGACGATCTGACGAGTGATCTCGTGAATTTGAAGGACGCACGCAACGACTCGTTTGCGATGCACGGCGGCATCAGCATACAAAGGCTCGGCACGCAGGAGGAAATCATATTCAGGTTGGTAACATCATCGTCGTTGTGTTCGTGCGTGGCCTTGTGAGCATGATCAGAGGTGATAGGCTGGCATTCGGTGTGCGCCCACACGAGAAGAGCTATAAAGAAGCCCCGTTACTGCATCCGTTGTTTTGAACCCGTTTTGTACACATGATACGTATAGTTCGGAGGCTCAGCGCCAAACGCCTAAAATAAAAACCTGCCGACTGCAGAAAACCACCGAAGGTGCTACACGGCTATTTGTTCGGCGACATGCTTGGCGAGGGCTCGTACGGCAAGGTGAAGGAGTGCCTGTCGGAGCGGACGCTCGTTCGATACGCCGTGAAAATACTGAAACTGAGTAAACTGCGCAAAATACCCGGTCAGTGCGTTTGAAAATGAACGTGCGAGTGGAAGAGAACTTGTTTGTGGTTGTTGGTTTCATTCCGGTTATTGTATTTGCGCTATATAACCCCGATTAATCTGTTAAGCGGAATTTATGAAGGGCATTCACGAAACAGCATTTAGTGACCGCGTGCGCAGCTATGTTTTCACACATTTACGCGTCACTAATTGCTGTTTCGTGAATGCCCCTTCAGAACAGCATGTAATACAAGATACGGACATGTGATGAGATGAAGCGGTTGAGAAAAAACATTAGTTGTTTTTTTTCTATGCAGGCGGCATTGCAAATGTGGAGCAAGAGATTCGCATTCTCAGACGCCTGTCGCATGTGAACGTCGTTAATCTGCATGAAGTGTTCAGGTTGGTCGGACTGGACATTTTCAATTGAGAAATTCAATTTTGGACAGTAATAAATTTAAGGTGACCGAAATTTCACAGCTGCTGGTATAAAGACCGCAGGTTTCGTTCAGTATGAGACAGGAAGATGTATTATGAACGTTTGGGTTTCGGGCAAAAAAACAGTCTTGTGCAGGCGGGTCGGGACTGTAACAGTGGAACACTTGTCAGTTGACGTATGTTTGTTGATGAATTGGTCGGGGTTATCTGTGTTTTGAACGGTTGTTCAGAGCGGTCTGCAAGTGTAGATGTAAACATCAACACTGCCTTAAGAGAGCATGTTTGTTTGGGCTGATTGTACACGACGATGTATTGTGGATTTATTCAAACGTGTCCGGACTAAAATGACGTCATTTGCTTTAAAAACGCCCGTTTGTCAAAGTACACGCACTAAAATGTCAGTTTGGTGTGACTGATTCGACATTCACCATTTATTTACGGGAAGAAATCGGCTAAACGCAAAGTCTGGAATGCTTTGAACGGCAAGCGCATGTTTGGCGGCACATGACGTCATTTCAATGAGACACGTTTAAAAAATAGGTCATACACTGTTTGTTATTTTCGCTGATGAGACCACCGCACTGCATATCTGGATGTTGGCCAGACCGAAATGCAGATGAGAGCCTCATCATCATACAGCTTGGTTGATTTGCTTTGCAGAATCGAAGACAAACGCAAATGGTATCTAGTGGTCGACTATTGCGTGACCTCGGTGCAAGAAATGCTGGACAGCGCCACCGGCAAGCGCTTTCCCGTCTTTCAAGCGCACGAGTATTTTCGTCAGCTGATCGACGGCATCGACTATTTGCACAGTGCCGGTATATTAAAAGTTTGCCATTACATGAAGTTCGCTGTTTACGGTTTCGCTGGGTACAGTATATTTCTTTAAAGCTGTCACTTGTTTGGCAGCATACAAAGACTGATATACTTTGAACTGAAGAAGAATGAAACAGAATTGGGGGTTGGTCGGAATCGGAAAACGTCGTTTGTTGCGAAATTGGTCTTTTCTTCCAAAACACGGGCATCGTTCTTTCTTCTTTCTCGGGCGGCTGTGTATTTTGCTACACAGGTGACAAGTTTAAAGAAACACGCCGTAGACGCAGACCGCGGTGCCCCCTCCCC
>JASANC010000041.1:0-37771 GCA_030248135.1 Theristus sp. LFF4_11 | reverse complement strand
TTTGGCGTCTATTGCAGGCACAGATCGGGAGAATGTAACACGGTCGCGCGGCAATTTGAAATCAGTAAAACTAAACGCAATCTTTTATTGCAACTAAACGGCGGTTTATTTTATTTTGGTTCCGGGACTCATTGCGTTTGCATACGAGAATAAAAAAATGTGTCACGGAGTTTAAAATTAGATTACGGTACACACATCGCCGTGTGCTAACGTTATACTGGCTTCATTCGGTTGTGGGGGTTTTCATTAGGGCGTGAAACTTTTGTGCCTCCGGTCTTCCTGAAATTCATATTCAGATTCATATTCGGACTATCCAAGCACGTGAACAGCGCGTTCGGTTTTCAGCTGTGCGACGTTTTTTCTACACACCATTCAACATCACTCCGCCTCCATCGCACGAAAAAAATTAATATAAGTACCGTATTACCCCCATTAAACCCCCCCCACCATTAATCCCCCCCCCCCCCCCAAAAAACCCCCACCCCCGACCAGTTTCCGAATAATCCCCCCCCCCACAAATAATCCCCCATGGGAGATTATTGGAGACCTGTTTGAAACACATACCCAGCGAATTCAGTGGCTGGTTGCAGTGAAAATGATGAAATTGTGCTACCAAAGGCCCCAAATGGGTGAGTTAATAGTAATTTCATTACAAAAGGCTGTTATAAAAGGAAATTTCTATGTAGAGTAGAAGTTTCTGCGACTTTCTTGCCTGCCATGCAATGTATTTTTGCTATTTTTCAACAAACCCCCACCCCTAGAATTTTTTGTAAAATAAACCCCCCCCCACCAATAATCCCCCCCCCCACCAATAAACCCCCACCCTAAAAGTCGCTGACGTATTAATCCCCCATGGGGGTTTATTGGGGGTAATACGGTATTGTCGTGCGAAAGAGGCGGAGCAATGTTTGCAAAACTACGCACAGCTGGAAAACTGAACACGCAATTTTTCACCGGAACGTATTCTGAATAAGAATTAAAATTAAAAAATTAAAATAATTTTGATTCGTGGAGAAGTTTTGATTTGTTTTGGTATTTCAATTTCTTGTAAGAAAATCTAGCGTCAAATTACGTTTAGTTTTGATGATTTCGAATCGCCGCGCAACCTTGAAACTTCCCTATCAGTGCGTGCAATTGCGTATTATGACACGTTTAAGAAAGACAATACTGGTTTTTGTATTGCGCAAGTTTCATCGCATTTACATTTTAAAAATTGCAAATGTAATGACCGGTTTTTCGCAGCAAAAAAAATACATATACCGTAAAGTCTTGCATATAAGGTTCCTCCCACTTATAAGACCCCCACCCAAAAGTGGGCGGAGTGTCACACGGCGGGAAACCAAAAAATTCAAAATTTTGACATGGTCGAAATCCTACCCCGTTTATAAGGTCCGAAATTCCTAATGTTCGCTTTATAAGACCTCCTCCCACTTATAAGGCTGTCACACGAAATTCCACTTTATTCAAAAAATTTTGATTTTCAAATTTATATAAGGAGACCTTATATGCAAGACTTTACGGTATTATGCAGCACTTGCTAAAAAAACGCTCAGTTTTGATGCACAGTAGCCAAAACAAGTCTCAGATCACGTGGTGATTTGTGTTTGCCTGTTGTCCAAAAACGTTTACGTCATAATTGTCGAGAAACCATGAAAAGGCCATGTTTTTTTAATTTGCTGGAAAAATACTTGTAAACTTGTGACGTGTCCAGTCCAGATTATTTCTCCAATGTATTACACGCATACGCAACAGTTTTCTGCTGAGCCCAAGCCCAACCCAACGGGTTCACCCCACATTTTTTAACCTTTTTTCACATTATTCCTTTACCCACTTTGTTCATCTTCTTTCAATTTCATTTTTTACGCTGGTGATTTGAAGAAAAGTATTTTGCAAGTCATTAATGAATTCGTGAAATTTCGAAATTCAGTTTTGTTCTGAAGTAAAACACGGTATTTGTGCCTTGTTTCTGTCGACTGAAATTGGAAGTTGTTTTGTGTGAACCTTCAAATGACGGAGAAACGCATTTTGATTTTGTAAATAGCCAATTATTAAAAAAAACCGCTTCGTCCCCGGTCAGACCGTGTGTGCGCTAACTTTTTTTTGTAAGCACTACAATGCCTATACTTTTCTAAAAAGGTGTTGTTGTAAAACCAGTTTTACAAATAACAACCCACTCGATAAACTCTATTTTATTCTCGTTGATTTTCACTGTTGTGATTTAAAGAACCGGTTTTCAGACGAAAATTTTATTTTCAGTCCACCGGCTTTTCCATCCTTGATGTTGAGGCTTATTGAGTGAAACACTTGGTGTGTGCGTCTGTCAGGTGTCGTCCAAGTGTTCTGCGCCAATCTGGCACATCTTTGCGACAGTTTTCGAAAGTAATCGGTGGTGCTGTGTTTTGGAAAACACCTCTTTAAAAAACCGCTTTTTGTCATCACGTGCTAGCGTCGTACAAGCAGTAAGCGCATCTTTTTGCAAACTGGTTCTGTGATGTCGCTGGTGTCTTCACTGTTTTGCGTTTATCACGTGTTTGTTTGCATGGTTTTGACGCACACACAGCATTATCTAAAAATGCGGGAGACGCATATAAAAGGAGGAATATGGCCTTGTGTAAGCAGTGAAAGACTTGGCTCGACAACGCTTTTCAAGTCTCTGATGTGGTACACACGGATACAAGTACATAAGAGTTATATTTTTGCGCCGCGTTTGCTGTTTAAAAGCTTGCTGAAAAGCGTAAAAACTTTGAAGTTATTTTTCAATTGTCCTCTTCAGTTTAGTCTAAAATCACACCATGTGCGAAATTCTGTAAATTCTGTTCAAAAACAGAAACATCAGAAATTGCAAAATATTGCTGCATGTAGCTTTATCGTTGTTGTTGTTGTTGTTTTGTTGGGATTTTTAGGCGATGTTTTTAGCCAGGGCTAACCCAGAGAAGCGTACAGAACGCCATTGAGTAGGGCGCCCATTGAGTTTTCTCTGTCATTAAGTGCCTACATACCCCTCGGCGGGGCTCGATCCCCCGAGCGCACAGACTGTAGTCTAACGCACTACCACCAGGCCACGAGGGTGACAATTGTTGTTGTTGCTAACGTACGCACCGCTGTGCATACAGCAGCACCAGTGCAAAAAGTGTTGTCTTTCGTTGATTTTCACCCTTTTTACCAAACTGTTGTGACAGGATAAACCGGTGAGTCATTGCCACAGAAGGAGACCTTGCGTTCCCCAACGCCTCTGCGATACACTTTGTGCAAACCAGTGTCAGCGATCTAAAGTCTGATCGTTATTTTAGTGGTTTTAGTGGTCGCTAAATGCTAGAAAAAAAGCAAATGTGAAAGTTTCATTTGTCTACAATGTACGAGGGTTGCCACTTCCAACCGAAATAAAAAATAAACGGCGCAAAAATATGACTCTTATGTACTTGTATCCGTGTGTACCACATCAGAGACTTGAAAAGCGTTGTCGAGCCAAGTCTTTCACTGCTTACACAAGGCCATATTCCTCCTTTTATATGCGTCTCCCGCATTTTTAGATAATATTCTGACTTTTACATAAGCCCCGAAGGTCGAACCAAAATCACAATACGTTGGTCACACATTCTTCTAAACCCCGGACAACTCAGGTTTTTCATTTTTCGTTTTTAGGCCAATTTCGTCTATGCTATTTTTACGGCCGATTCGCCCAAAATCGTCACGATTCAGTACCTAGGATTGCTCACATAAGAAAACTGACCCAAAAGCCGTGATCGGCGCAATGAATTACCATGGAAAACACCGATTTCTTGTTTTTCATTTCTGGACCGGTTTCACTAAATTCCACGGCCGATTCGCCCCAAATCGTCACGATTCTGTAACTAGAGTTGCTCACTTGAAAAAACTAACACAAAATCCGTGATCAGCGCATTGAATTACCCTGGAAAACACCTTTTTCTTATTTTTCGTTTCTGGACCGATTTCGCCAATTTCCACGGCCGATTCGCCCGAAATCGTCACGGTTCAGCATCTAGAGTAGCTCACGTAAGAAAACTAACCAAAATCCGTGATCACCGCATTGAATTACCCTGGAAAACATCTTTTTCTCGTTTTTCGTATCCGGACTGATTTCGCCAATTTCCACGACCGATTCGCCCGAAATCGTCACGATTCAGTATCTAGAGTTGCTCACATAAGAAAACTAATCAAAAATCCGTGATCAGCGCATTGAATTACCATGGAAAACACCCTTTTCTTGTTTTTCGTTTCTGGACCGATTTTGCCAATTTCCACGGCCGATTCGCCCGAAATCGTCACGATTCAGCATCTAGAGTGGCTCACGTAAGAAAACTAACCCAATATCCGTGATCAGCGCATTGAATTACCCTGGAAAACATTTTTTTCTTGTTTTTCGTTTCTGGACCGATTTCGCCGATTTCCACGGCCGATTCGCCCGACATCGTCACGATTCAGCATCTAGAGTTGCTTGCAAAAAAAAACTAACCCAAAATTCGTGATCAGCGCATTGAATTACCCTGGAAAACACCCTTTTCTTGTTTTTCGTTTCTGGACCGATTTCGCCAATTTCGACGGCCGATTCGCCCGAAATCGTCACGATTCGGTATCTAGAGTTGCTCACGTAAGAAAACTAACCCAAAATCCGTAATCAGCGCATTGAATTACTCTGGAAAACACCCTTTTCTTGTTTTTCGTTTCTGGACCGATTTCGCCAATTTCCACGGCCGATTCGCCCGAAATCTTCACGATTCGGTATCTAGAGTTGCTCACATAAGAAAACTAACCCAAAATCCGTGATCAGCGCATTGAATTACACTGGAAAACATAGTTTTCTTGTTTTTCATTTCTGGACCGATTTCGCCGATTTCCACGGCCGATTCGCCGGAAATCGTCACGATTCAGCATCTAGAGTTGCTCACGTAAGAAAACTAACCCAAAATCCGTGATCAGCGCATTGAATTACCCTGGAAAACACTATTTTCTTGTTTTTCGTTTCTAGACCGATTTCGCCAATTTCCACGGCCGATTCGCCCGAAATCGTCACGATTCAGCATCTAGAGTTGCTCACGTAAGAAAACTAACTCAAAATTCGTGATCAGCGCATTGAATTACCCTGGAAAACACCATTTTCTTGTTTTTCGTTTCTAGACCGATTTCGCCAATTTCCACGGCCGATTCGCCCGAAATCGTCACGATTCAGCATCTAAAGTTGCTCACGTAAGAAAACTAACCCAAAATCCGTGATCAGCGCATTGAATTACCCTGGAAAACACCCTTTTCTTGTTTTTCGTTTCTAGACCGATTTCGCCAATTTCCACGGCCGATTCGCTCGAAATCGTCACGATTCAGCATCTAAAGTTGCTCACGTAAGAAAACTAACCCAAAATCCGTGATCAGCGCATTGAATTACCCTGGAAAACACTATTTTCTTGTTTTTCGTTTCTAGACCGATTTCGCCAATTTCCACGGCCGATTCGCCCGAAATCGTCACGATTCAGCATCTAGAGTTGCTCACGTAAGAAAACTAACTCAAAATTCGTGATCAGCGCATTGAATTACCCTGGAAAACACCATTTTCTTGTTTTTCGTTTCTAGACCGATTTCGCCAATTTCCACGGCCGATTCGCCCGAAATCGTCACGATTCAGCATCTAAAGTTGCTCACGTAAGAAAACTAACCCAAAATCCGTGATCAGCGCATTGAATTACCCTGGAAAACACCCTTTTCTTGTTTTTCGTTTCTAGACCGATTTCGCCAATTTCCACGGCCGATTCGCTCGAAATCGTCACGATTCAGCATCTAAAGTTGCTCACGTAAGAAAACTAACCCAAAATCCGTGATCAGCGCATTGAATTCCTACGGACTAGACCTTTTTCCTATTATTTTTCGTAACTCAGACAAAATTTGTAAGAGTGAAAAGCTGATACCCAGTCGAAATGCTACGAACTGTAAAAAATGCACAATTTTGACGAAAAAAATGCCCGGGCAAAAAAAATTCCACAATCTACGGATGAAATTACCCCAGGAAACATTTTTGTTCGACTGTGAAAGTGTCGCAGGTAAAAATTGAAAGGGCGCACACTTAAAACCAGGTGAAAACCCTGCGAACTTTTAAAAATGCCCAATTTTTTACCCAAAACAAGGTCTGGGTAAAAAATTAATCTGATTTTCAAAATATCCGGATGGAATTACCCCAGGAAACATTTTTGTTCGACTGTGAAAGTGTCGCAGGTAAAAATTGAAAGGGCGCACACTTAAAACCAGGTGAAAACCCTGCGAACTTTTAAAAATGCCCAATTTTTACCCAAAAACAGGGTCTGGGTAAAAAATTAACCCAATTTTCAAAATCTCCGGATGGAATTACCCCAGGAAACATTTTTGTTTGACTGTGAAAGTGTCGCAGGTAAAAACTGAAAGGGCGCACACATGTTGATTACATACCAGAAAAAAAAAGGACAAAGGGAAATAAGTAACACGATTTTCAGAATAGGTTTTTCGTGTCTAGAGCGTATGAAAAATCGTCCGATGAAAATTTTTTCGCGGCTCCAAGCACAACTTTGGGTGTTCGTTTCGTGTGCACAGAACCAAGTTTGTGGCTTATACTATGCTCGCTGCAGGGCAGCGAGAAAGTTTGAAAAACGCGCGCGAGGGGAAAACGGCTCATATTATGCGTGATGCGCTGTCCGCTCGCTGACGCTCGCTCGCGCATCCGCATGATTATACACACTTTCAGGAGAACACGTTCTGTGTATTTTTATCAGTTGATCGGTTTCAATGTTTTGAACAAACCGGTTTTTGGTGGAAACCGACTTTTTTGTGAGACTTTGTGAAGCACTGTGTTTTCTGCCGTTTCGTTTTTCTGAAACACCCACTCAATAGACGTTTCGTTTTCAATTTCCCTTCGTTTTTGTAGTGTCAACTGCCCCGTAACGTTTTTATATGACAATTTGTTTTGAAAATGTGTGCTCGTCTGACAGACAACGTTGAGCTGTACTGTATCCTGTTACCAACCTGTTACCTTTTTGAAGAACTTCCTGAAAGCGACAATTTGGTATAATTGAATTTGACAATAATCGAAAAAGTTTTGCATATTGCACAGAAAGAGGATCGTTTCCAAAAGAAGCGACACTTCCAATTCTTTTTCAAACTGTTTGAAACCTTAAAACTATTCGTTGTTCAATTGCTGTCATTTCAGTTCTTTCAATTCAAATTGCAAGAAAGTTCCACGGAAAAACAAAGTAATATGCAATAGAATGTTGCGGCTAGTTTACCGAAATTATGACAACTGGTTTCACATATTGAAACTAAACATATTGTGTTCTGACTAATTGTCTGCCAATTCTGTACCTGCATATGGAAACTGGACCGGTTTTTTGTTCTTATTTTTACGCCACGCACGGCATTTGGTGGCGAGTCTGAAAAAATATAAACTTGATTCCATGTATACGTGTGCACACATGTACAATACGTGCGAATTGTCTGAATTACCTTCATGTTTACGTACGTTTTTACTTTTTTATAACTTGAACACAAACTAGACATGCGAGCAACGTGTTGCCAAAGTGGCTGTTTTTTGTGAAACTGGTAAATGCGTGTCGTTGGTTAGTTCACGGAGAAAACTTGACTCATTTACGCGGCTGCATATGATCTTTTATTTTGGTCCCGAGACTCAATATGCGCGGATAGATATGCAAACAGCTTCAGGCATGACGCGGGAACTCAAAATTTCCAGTGATCCGAGTCCCCTAAATAGAGCTGAGTCACTTAAGATGCCGCATAAAGATTGAAACTAGTTTTCTTTTTACTTCTGAAGGAGTTCATTATACTGTAACACGCGGGCACACAATAAGTGGCCACTTTAGCAGTTGTTTTCGTGGCTGTTTTAGATGCCTGTCGCTTTTTTCAGTGCGGTGTAGCTGTTGCACCCGAACCTTCTGTTTCGAACGTTCCCACGTTCTCTACACATCCAGCTGTTTCAACTGACTACGCGATTGGGGGCAACGGGGGTCTCTAATTGAGCGCGATTTTCGACAAACTTCAAAGTTTTAACCCCAAATCGCAATCAGAGAGAGAGAGAGAGTGGGTCACCGGTACACACGTTGAAATTAACAGCACGAAAGAAAACGCGCTCGTGCGCGTTGTTGATCAGATTAAGCGTATGGTTTTGGCCTGACCGTGTTTGTGCCAATTGAATAATTCATACTTATTGAAAAAAAACTTGCGCGAATCCGGACACGCGAACACACCCGAGCGCACTATCGATCTCTCTCATTTTTTGAGTTCTCCTACGATTATTTGCCGAACACACACACACACACACACACACACACACCTGTCACTGAAACAGGTACAGAGCATTATGCACGCATTTGTTGTTCTCTCTGCACGCACGCGCTGTTGTGATTTTGTCACGGCACAACTTGTTCATTGATGAAGATGACACCGTGCGAGACGAAGTATATTTCATATGAAACATTATCTTTGCGTTACCCGTACATGTACGCATATATGCCCGCCCTAATAATGTCGACGAGCAACGAATCGAACGCAATAAATGGCGGTGAAACCAGCAAAAAAACACACACGCAGACGCACGCGCACGCAAACGAGGACGACCGCAGTAGCCGTAGTATGGCGAGAACAATGTGCCACGAGTGAAACTGTGCCCCGCGATTTGAAGAACAACACACACACTCGCGCGCGCTGCCGAGTAATCGCCACAAATCACATTATTTTTCTCTCTCCGGTGATTACGCCGAGAGTTTGACGTGCGGTACATTGTACTTGGCACCACAATGACACATTACTACATTGCGCACTTTTTTGCCTGTCGTCGCGTCAACATTGATCTCTTTCTCTCTCTGGCACTCCATCGAGAATGGGCGCAAATCCGCGCGCGCAGTGTTGCGAAATCCACTGGGCGAACATGCGCGCGCACAAAACAAAAAAAAAACGCGCGCCGCAGTCAATTTTCCATTTCGATTGCGTGCGCATGCGCGTGGCACACTTGCACCCATTCATTACATTGCGCGCCAACATGGTCGCACGCAGGTGACATTGCGACGATCATCGGTGGCAAAAGGGAGATGCGCTCGAGGATATATGGATTGCGCGAAAAAAAAACAGTGTGTGCGTGCCCGACAACAATGACAGAGTGATGCACCAGTGATCTTTGGTTGTTTTGTCGCTGTGTGTGTGCGCGCGCGCGTCCGCGAAAATATGTGTGCAATGATGCTGTTCTTTGGTGAATGGAGAGCAATAACAACAATAGTAATAGTTTAGCAACGAGGTGACACCGGTTGGTACGTGTATGTGTGATCGCTGGGTTGTTGTTGATGTTGCACAAGAGTATGTGGAGATGCGCGCATTATTGCGCGACGTGCGTGCGCGAGCGAGCGCTTCGTTGCGAAGACAAAACCGGTTTGGACGCGCCGGGGCCGCGCCGCCACCATACCGCTGAGTGTGATCGCAACAACAACAACAACAACAACAACAACAACAACAACAACAACAACAACAACAACAACAACAACAATGCACGCACGCGCACATGTGCACATCAGGACAAGATTCACTGTGTGCGTGCATATGCTGAATGTGTGTGTGTGATGGAGAGATGAGGTGGCCAGATAGTGCGTGTGTGTTGGTGTTGTGCAGACTGGTACGAGGCGCTGCAACGTATGTTGATTGTGTGTGGTGTGTTTGCTTGGCACCACCATGCACGATGGCCTTGCTGCTGCGTGCATCTGCGCGCTAACCCAGTTCAATCGTGAAACTGCCCCCGCCGACCAAGCCCAAACCGAACAGCGCGCCCGCCACTGTCGATTCGCGCACGACGAACGAACGCGACTTTTTTTGCCAGAATCTCTATTTTTTATCTGCGCCGTCATTGAATTCGCCTTTTGTTTTGCTTGTGTGTCGTTTGAGTGAATTGAAGCTTTTCGAGAAATCGCTTTTTCGCTTTTCGCTCTATAGGTGAATTAAAAAACGTGGCATTACGCTGTGTTCAAGTTAGCGGTGATGTCGTAAATTTCTTTGTTTCAAAGTTTAAATTAAAATACACAGTTCTGGTTTTTTAGTTAGCGCGCTTATTCATTTCAAACCTACACCGGCGGCTTGTTGACACGTATGTTTGATTGTTTTATGAGTTAGTTAGTATATGCAACAGTTTGCAATATGCAAAAGCTGAATAAACATAAGATTTTTCTTTTTAAAGCTATATTTATTCAAAAAAAATAAACAACAACGACAACAACGACTACTAATCTTGTCATCTCCCTCGCCAGCGCTCACCGCTTCACCGTTTCAACGATTAGTAGCTGTGCTTCTCATTTCCATTCCACCTGCGATGTTATATGCTTGTAAAAAAACGGTTCACGTGAATCAGAAATTCTCAGCATTCTTTTAAAAAATTCAGCGTTTTGCGCTCCCCCTTTTGAATATTCATTGCGCCGCTTGATATGCCGTTTTTTCTATCGCGTGTGTGAACCTAATTGCTCGCAGTGGTTTTTGTTTGTTTGTTGAAAAGCTCCCCCTCGAATAAATTATGCATTTTTTGTTTTCGCTCCGAAAAAGAACATCCAGCATTGCAGTGGCATGTCCGAAATATATGCACCGCCTAGCCTGACCGCTTCATTGTTCTGTTTGAATAGTTCCGTTTTAAAATCATACGTTTTTTTTGAAATGCATTTTTTTATTCTCAGATGCTGTAACACAAGATAAAAACAGTTTGAACAAAAGCATGAAAAGAGTCCAGTCCAAACTGACCCTTTTGTTGAATTCTAGTTCTCTAGAAGATCTTGGATCTTGGATCCATTATGTCTGCGCAGCTGTCTCTGTGAGCATGAGTTACAATGCTGGGTTGGTTATTTCAATCAACCTGCAGCCTTTTTTTGCTTTGAAACCGCTAAGCAGACGCGCTTTGAACAGTGGCGGCTTGTTGTGTGAAATGTTTTTAAAACGGAAAATAAATAGTTCTGCGTAGATCTTAATGGTAATCTGCAGCTGTTTTTCGATTCGTGTTTTTTCCCGGAGTATAACTAATGCCAGGTGATTCTGCAACACATTTTTCACCATAGTCTTCAGAACGCTTTTTATTCTATGCTGCTTTCCGGAAAAAATTCACATCATGATGTTGTATCGCCATCCTTTGTTGACCAATTCTGGGTCTTTTTTACTTCCAAACCCAGTATTAGAATACATCCAAACTCAATTTCTTTCGACAATTTTTAGGCTTCTTCAACTCTGTTGGTTTTCAGGTTTGTTTGAAAGTCGTTATCAAAAGTTTCTCTGAATATTTTTTGATGTGGCTGAAGAAAACAAAGTCTATCACAAGAATCATTTGCGTGGTTTACAACAATTTTTTCTCATTTATGCCATCAGAAAAAAACAAAATCAAACAGTTTTTACTGATAAGATGAGAAAGCCAGGCCCTACAAAGCGCTTACTTTTTCACTTTGAATTTCAATTCATCACCCTCATACATGTACAGTACACTATCAACAATCAAGCAACGGATACACACTGCATTTAATCATTGTTTCTTATCAGTCATGTTTTCACCTGGTTATCATTTTCAATTCCAGTCTTACGGCTGTGTTTCAGTGAAGAAGGACGCCTTTTTTAACCTCATCAAAATTGAACAAATCAACAACCGACTTTTGGTGAAAACTTGCTGAAAAACCAACGATAACAGCGTTTTTTTACCTGCTCGATGTGTTTATTACAGTCGTGTCGCAGCAAAAATAAACAAAAACACATTTTTGCTGATAAAATAACCGTAAACTCTATAAACACAAAGATAAACACCAAGTGCAACAATGCATTTCTGAGCGAATAAAGCGCATATACAATATGTATCCACTCTCATATTTCGGTGCCCAAGCTTCGGCGTTTGACTCCATGAGACCATAGCCACAAGTCAGCAGCATTTGTTGCTTGGTATTTTGTTCCTACTTTCAAACGGGTGAAAATTTTGCAATAAAGGCTTTCATTGTGTGTGTCACTTTTCCTAAGCATGAACATTGACGCTCCTTCTGTAAACTGTAATTTTTGCGATTTCCGCTTCCGCTTCATCCCAAGATTTAGTTTTGAGCTGAATTAGCACATATCACATGACTGAATTCATTTCTAATGGTAAAAAAGCATGCTAGTTTTAACCACGGTTTCTACTGATAAGAAACGTGCTGTTTTTTGGTATTTTTATGATCGGTCGGTTTGTGATATGTATCTCCCCAAACTTTTGTTGGTTTTTGATAAACTGCTAAACTTTCAAATACGATAATAAAACAAACTTGTATCTATCGTGCTATCAGTTCATTCCATTTTTGTTTTCCCGTTTGAGAATTTTTTCTGGGACAATTTTTTTGAAAAATAATATTAACCCGTGATGTTTATTTGCTCACAGAGAAACGGAGTAGATGAAGAAGCTGGTGTGTGCGTTGTTTTCCTGAGAAATTTTTTTGGAACTATTTCGGAGGCTACCAACAAGATAAAAAATAACTCGTCATACAATGCAGCTTTAATTTGTGTTGTGCAATATTAATTCGGCTTAGGCATATTCATTAACTTGCATCACAACACTTTTATTATTTTTATTATTCCGAACTTTGGAAAGCCACGGAGGCTTACATGATGCAGATGCCTACGTCTGCATGAGTGTACGTGGAAAAATGCGAGTCGGCTGGGCTCAAAGTCTTAATTAAATGGTAAATGTAACTAAATTATCTCCGCGGCGGTGCAGAATGTTCCAAGTAAACTTTCATCTCATTCGTAATGTTCCGTCACCGTAACCTACTGTTTATCCTGTTGTCGTGTACAGTACTGTTTTTAGTGTCATTTATTCATGGATTTCATTATGATAC
The DNA here is from genome assembly GCA_030248135.1 of Theristus sp. LFF4_11. NCBI lineage: Eukaryota > Metazoa > Nematoda > Chromadorea > Monhysterida > Xyalidae > Theristus > Theristus sp. LFF4_11. Next base: position 24,920 of record JASANC010000041.1, on the reverse strand, counting down.
ATGTACAGTGTTGACAACCCATAAAAGTTCCGCGTAAAAACTGAAGACGAATTTCAGTTTTTATACAGGTTTTCTATTGTTTCAGGCGCGTCATACGTCATACCAGTTATCATTCGGAGCATATGGGAAGAAGACAATAAATAATCGCCAACATCTAAAATTATCCTTCGACAAGCGTCGGCGGCACAGAGCGTCACTGATATGACGTCATCGGCGGCTCTCGCGAACGGCCACCACGCGCTCGGCCAATCAGCGCAAGCGAAACTGGCCACGTTGGCCGCGTCCACCAATCATCATCACCACCATCAACAGCAGCACGTTCAAAACGGCACGCCCGCGGCGACCGCGACCGCGCACGCCGTCGTACACCGGCAGCACTGCTACCTCTGTGACCTGCCACGATGGCAGTGGGCCATGGTGACCAACGAGTTCTCGGAGCCGGTCTGCCGCGGATGCGTCAATTATGAGGGTTCGCTTTCATTTGGCGCGCATTTCGCTCTGGCCGCGCACGCTTTGAAACAATATATGGCGGTCGCTGGGTATTAAAAAAATTCGGTTTTTTGTTCAAATCTGTTTGCAATGCGGTAAAAAAATTATAGGGTTTTTTTCCTGAAATCTGTTTGCAAACCGTTCGCACTTACTGATCGCAGGCACCGATCGCATCGAGACCGTCATCGAACAAGCGCGCCAATTGAAACGCCTGCACGGTTTCCCGACGAACGGCGGTGCATCGGCCAACGGCAGCAACGGCGGCGGCGGCGGCGGCGTTCACAACGGACACGCGCATTCGGACGCAATGACGGCGACCAATCAGCGAATCAAAAGCGAACAACAACAACAACAACAACAACAACAACAACAGCAACAACAACAGGCGCTCGCGCACAGCCGGATGAGCGAGGCGGCCGCGGCGGCGGCGGCGAACGTGTCGGCGGCACAGTTGAACAGCGTGTTCACGCAACAGCAAACAGCAGCGGCCATGAGCCATCGCGCGTTCTCGCCGACGATCTCGACGTCGATCAGCTCGGCGTTGTCCGGCGCACAACAAGCGGCAGCGGCGGCGGCCGTGCAGCAGGCGGCGGCGCGCAGCGCGGCTGCGTTGAGCACGTTCGATCTCGCCAGTCAACACCAGCGGCTGATCGCGCTCGGCGGCGGCCGCGGCGGCACGCTGGCGCCCGAGGAGCTTCAGGTATTATTACCGTCATTATGGCCGGTTTGTGCGAGTGTGTCACACCGAAATGACGTCATCGCCTGCTCTCACTGGCGTCATGCACAGCGAACGCCGGAATTTTTGTGGAATAAATACGTCAAGAGGTGGAACCAAACTTTATGAACCAACAAATTTCGGTGCCCGGGCAGAGAAGCGGTCGTTTTTTACAGCGAATGACGTCACTTTGGTTCAACACGCTTGAATGGAGTCTACAATACGCTGATACGATGTTTCGCTATTTCTGAATCGTTCTCGTTTCAGGCGCTACAAACGTTGGTGCAGTCGAGCCGCGGTATGCCGGGCGCCGGCGGCGGCACTCTTCCGACGACCGGCGGCCTGCCGGCGGGTCTCGGCGGTCACGCCGGTCTGCTCGGCGGTCTGCCTGGCCTCGCCGGCTTTCCGCACGCGGCCAGTCTCGCGGCGGCCAGTTCGATGGTGCGCGGTGCTGCGGGCGCCATGAACCTGGGCACATCGAGCGGCACGTCGCTCAGCGGACGCAAACGACAGCACGACGACGACGACGGCGACATCAGACGCGGCGACCATTACGCCAGAGGTACATCGCGGCAGGATTGCCGCTAGCTCAATAAGAAAACCGCCCATTCAGTCGCGTACATGTGTTCATACCACAATAAACGTGCCTTTGGTAAACATTAGGTCCTGCTTTCTAAGCGCTGATTGACTGATTTTTTCAAGCATCCGTTTTTTCGTACGTTACTGAATTGTTTCGGTAGGCGTGAATTTTTTAAAAACGGAAAAAAGCATTATTATTGTATTTGTTTTTGATTGTTTTTCTTTTCTTGACCTGCCATATAACTGCTTTCGTGCCAGTTGCCGCAGCGCGCGAGAAATGAATTGCGGGAAAAGCGGACAAGAGCGATAATTTTTCGTCACGGTCATGTGCGCGCGCGCATCGCACTCGAACGGACGCGATGATTGGCCGCACCAATAGGAAGCAGCCAATCAGCGTGCAGTGTTGTGCTTTTCAATCGTGTTCGATCACCATTGTGTGCGGCTGTTTCTCGCTGTGTGTGTCGAAAAACCAGCAATAATCATGATGTTTGACCTCGCCAGTCGCAGGTCGCGTAAGATTGTTTCACACTCAGGGGCAGCAAAAAAATCCGCATAAATTTCGAAACCTAAACTCTTGCGAGCAGTATGGTTGCTTTCTTTGAACTTTTATACACCATACAAAATAACAACATAGTTGGTATGTTTTTTTGATTTACCTTGACAAAACCAGTTGGAAATTTTCAGAAAGTCCATTGTGTAAACGTTGCAGACATTATATTTTTTCCCTTAGCCTCGACGCAGTGCAGCGTGCCAGGTGCGACCAGTCGTCATAAAACATAATACTGCGTATACAGCGTTAAAAAAAGCTCTTACAGACTTAAAGATTTTAAAAACTTGAAGATTCCTAAACAAAAAACCGGTGCCAAAAAACTGACTAGTATTTAAAAAAACAGGTAGAATTAAAAGTTTTTAGTCTTCAAAAAGCTGCGGTGTTGAAGGACTGCTCTGTTTTTCTGTTCGTTGGAACGCTGAACACACACTGATTGTGTCCAATCAGCATGCGGAGTTTGACTGTTCGACAGTGAACCGCAAAAATGTCAAAACAACTTTTTAGGACCACCGCGTGTCTGCGAACTATCACTGTCATTGCAGGCTTTGTATCAGTATTGTATCGAAAATTTCCAGAACTCGATGAAATTTTGCAAACATGTGACTAAAGGCCACGGGACCAGTTCGTGCCAGGCCAGCGAAAAGCCAACAACCGCGCTTGCCGTGCGATATGTGTCCATAAAAATGCAGCAAAATTTTTACCGGAAAAATGTCCTTGGGCGTGTAAACCGGTTTTCGGTTGAGTCGCTTTTCTGGTAATATGCACGCGTATGCGCGCACGCACTGTAATTTTCCTTTTTCCTAACTCGTTTGGCCATGACGTTGTTGTCACTGCATGAAACAGTTGATTTCGTTGCCAAAAACGAAATCGTTTTTGAAAAAAAATTGAATATATCGAATCGAAAGAAATTTGTTTAAAGACGCGCACGCCTTGCAAACACGTGACCAGCTGAAGGCGGAAACACCATTTAGTTTTTCGTCCGTACGCACAAACGTCGTTCTAAATCCCGTACGCAAACTAATCGTGTCCGTAATGCATTAAGATAGCACACACGACACGATTTCTAAATCGCGTGGCCATTTTTTACGTGTCGTGTCCGTGCGTACGCACAAAAAACTAATTGCTAAACGCGCCTTGAGCTGAGCAAAATTATGAGCAAAAAACATGCAAAACAAATTCACATGGATCCGATCGTCCGATTAATTACATATCGATCATTAATTAAGTCTAATCTTAGTTAAAGTGGGATGGGAGTGTCCAGGGTTGCTGGTTCGCCCAAAGTTTTACACATCAACCAAGTTGTATGGTGGTTCTCTGCATTTCGGCCTGGGCAACATCACATGCGGGGAAGAGGGATGGCCTCAGCAGTGATGCCTCAACAACTTTAATCTCAATGACAGGTTTCTCCGAGAGCACAGAGCACCCAGCGTATCACGCATTTTGCAATTTGGAATATAAATTTTCGAATAAATTCAAACTCAGTTTCTTGCGTCAATTTTTAGGCGTCTTCAACTCTGTTTGTTATCAGATTCGTTTGAAAAGCCGTTTCTCTGTGTACTTTTTTTATAGCTGAAGAAGACAAAGTCACGTATCAAAACAATTATCTGCGTGGGTTTTCAACAATGTTTTTTTCATTTATGCCATCTGAAAAGATAAAATCAAGCAGTTTTCACTGATAAAATGAGAGAGCCAGGCCCTATAAAACGCTTACTTTTTCACATTGAATTTCAATTCATCAACCTCATACATGTACACTATCAACAATCGGGCAACATGGATACACGTTTCATTTAATCATTGTTTCTTATCGGCCATGTTTTCACCTGGTTACTATTTTCAGTTCCATTCATACGACTATGTTTCAATAAAGACGCTTTTTTCACCTCATCAAAATTGAACAAATCGACAACCGCCCTTTGGTGAAAGCTTGCTGAAAAAAACAACAACGATAACGCCGCTTTTTAAGCGCTCGCTGTGTTGATTACAGTCGTGTCGCAGCAACAATAAACAAAAACAAACACATTTTTGCAATAACGGACGAAAGCAGTTAAAGTATCTATATGAAGGGTGTGTCCAGGGTTGCTGTTTCACCGCAGTGTCTTCTACACCAGCTCATTCTGAATGACAGGCTTCGCCGAGAGCACGTCCGCAGCCGCGCAGAGCACCAGCGTGTCACCAACGAGCACGAATTCGCCGGAGGCGGAGCTGAAACGTCGCCAGCAGCAGGCAGCCGCCGCCGTCGCGGCCGCCAATCAAATGATGCTCAACAACAGCAACGGACATCGTGGTCATCCGGGCGCCGGCGGTCAACCGCTGCCGGCCGAGGGCACCCGCGCCGTACTGAAGGTGCTCCGGTGTACCATCTGCCAGGAGCGCCTCGAGGACACGCACTTCGTGCAGTGCCCCTCGCAAGCGACGCACAAGTTCTGCTTTCCGTGCTCGAAGGAGTCGATCAAGAAGCAGGGCGCCGGCGGCGACGTCTACTGTCCGTCTGGGGACAAGTGTCCGATGCCGAATCAGCAGATCCCGTGGGCGTTCATGCAGACGGAGATCTCGACCATACTCGGCGAGTCCGAGTACGAGCTGTTTCGAAAGTCGCGCGCCACCACGACGACCGTCAGCGGCAACACTGCGGCGCAACAGGCGGCGGCGTCGGCGGCGTCCGACGCGAAGGCGAGCCCGACGAACGTCAATGTGGAGATCAGTGCGACGGCGACCAGCAACGGCGAACACCACCGCGGTAGCGCGGCGACCACGACGACGACGACCAACTCGAGTGCGCCCAATGGCGGCGTCGACACGTTGTCGTCGGCGAGCGACTCGCGCAACAGCCCCACCGGATCGACGTCGGCCTCCAGCACCGGCAACTCGCTCGCAAACTGACGGCGACGCAGACGACTTTTTGTTTCCCAGACTTTTGGTTTTGCTCTGCAATGATTCTTATTATACACCGTGTTTTTCGGATCTTTCATTTTTGTTCTTGTGTTCGCTGGTGTGTGCTGCCGAGTTTTATGGCGAAGTGACTGGATTTGATCAACAATATGTTAACGAATCACTAAGAAACACCGTTTTTACGCTTTTAATTTAGTGGTATGCATATGCACCCAATAATGCGAGCAAGTTTTTCCTGTGTAGTGTTATCGTCAAATCAAAACGTACACGATTTATTTCCTTAATTTTGACTGTAACAGAGTACAGCATATGAACATCAGCGTTAGCGACTACTGAACGAGCTATTATTTATTGAGTTCAAATTGTTTGTTGATTTTACCTACCTTCTTCTCTTCCCATTGTATGCCTGGGATCTTTTTTATATATTCCATTTATGCTGTTATTTTTGGTTGTTTGTTATTCAAAACCTGATGTGATTGACTTTCGGAAATTATTTTGTTGTACATTTTTCTTGTTCGGTGGTTTTTTTGCACAAACAATGAAAACTTTCTTCAGTGTCAATGAACATGGCCTACCAGAGACGATTTAACCAGTGATTTTTTCAAGATCGCTTTTTGATTTAAGATTGCTTTTTTATTTTGGAAGAAATTTTACGTTTATAGTTCTCACTGCAGTGTTGTCTCAATGCAAAGTTCCATTCCAGTTTTGTTTCTGCACACACGTGGTTTATCATTTTTTGCTTGTTTTGTTTGTTCAGCCTGTGGGTTCGTTTTCGTTTTCTTTCTTTGATTTTTTTGGAAACTTACGAAATGTTGTCCATATTTTGTTCTGTCTACTGTTGTCGGTAACAAAGTTCGTTTGCTTGATTATCATAAAAGAAACTATCTCCAGAGTTACTATTTCTGAATCGAATAACAATAGAAAACATCAATAACCAAGTCAAAAACACGAAAGAAACAATTCTATGAGTCACTCTGACGGACGCAAGTGTACATTAAAAATTACGACACTCAAACAACAAAGATAGTTCGAAAATGCCAAATAATAAAAAAGAACCACTGAATGACAATGAAAACAAAACAGTGGAACCTGTGGAACCACAGAAACACATTGATTGGTTGTATCCTTGCCAGAGCGGTCAAACAAAAACCGAACATGTTTTGAAAAAACCTTCCATGGGCGTCTTAATCAGCATTTATTTTTGAACTTTATTTTTTCTTCACCGTTCACCCTTCTGCTCACAAGCAAGTGCTGCGACAGAAATGTATGTCATTCAAAAAAGGGTTTTACAGCAAACAAACCACAGTGTGAACCAAAGAAGTGCGAGAAAGGACAGCAACAAAGTTCAACGGATGGTCACTTCAAAAGACAAAACCGCCAACATTCAGCAGGTTTTTGGGATGTGCGTGAAAAATTAACAAGATCAACTTTGAAGATTTATCACGACAGATTGATTAGCTTAAGTTCAACACTAAGAAGAGCATAAAAAGAACAAAAATTATTCTCAGTACGCTGGCGGGTAGTAATACGATCCAAATTGGCCTGCAGCAGCTGGCGCCGGTTGGTATGTCGCCTGGAATAAACCATTCCAGGCAAGTATTTCTGCAAGTCACCCATCAGAAGCACACTCGCACTACACATCAGGTAAATTGTATAACCGAACTCGCCACTACGCAATGTCAGCCGCGACAGTGACACTCATGAACGCAACGAGCTAACCCTGTCCATCAGCAAGCCGCATAGTGCCAGACCACGCCACCTTCCACCGAACTGACTCCCCCGGTAACCGGCACAGAAAGTCCTAGTCAGAAGACACTGCACTGTCGTTTGGGTGCGGGGTCAACTCCGGCCCACGCATTTCCGGCCCACGCATTAGCGTCCCGACATTTCCGGCCCACCCATTACCGGCCCACCCATTACCGTCCCACCCATTACCGGCCCGACATTTCCGGCCCACTCATTTCCGGCCCACTTATTTCCGGCCCGCCCATTACCGGCCCAGCCCAATAATCAGTTCTTCCTTCGCTGTATTTCGCCACGGACAACGAAAATAAACAGAAACTGCACTCTAAACTGTACTACCTGCTCACCGACATGCTTTTAACAAAAATATTTAAATTTTTCATTTCGGTTTTAGTTTTCATTTCGCTCCGATTTGTTCCTGACATTGGAAAAAATGTCTCAGTTTGAATTTCGTCGATGAATCAGTTGTGTTTTTATTTTATTGCTTTGTTCCGATTGATTTAGCACTTTCAATTTTAATGACAACAACACATGGGTCGACAAAAATAAGAGCTTTCGAACCGCGCTGACGCGCTGACTTCGAATTTTGCATTGAACACAGAGCCAAATTCAACCATTTTAATCCTTAAAATTAGCAAAAACTTTTGTGAAAATTGCCCCTCTAACCAAATTTGGACATGTGGATCAGTGGATCCACAACCAGGTTGTGTTTCCAAATCCTAATCATTCCTAATCCTAAATCTAATCCTAAGCCAAGCCTTTTTGATAAGGTGAAAACGATCAATTTAGTTTTTGCATTTTTTCTTTCCTGTGTTATAGGGCAAGGGCACCGCTACAGCACATGCACATCTCTTAATAATGATGCATCACGAAAAAATCCGATTGAAAAAAGAATTTAAAAAATCGAACCCTAGTTCAAAGTGTAACCCCCTGATCAATGTGAGTTTCCTAAAGAAATATAGCAGTGGGTGGTAGTTGAAGTCACTGAAGCGAATTATTGGGCTGGGCCGGTAACGGGTGGGCCGGAAATGAGTGGGCCGGAAATGCGTGGGACGCAAATGAACGGGGCCGGTAATGGGTGGGCCGGAAATGAGTGGGCCGGAAATGAGTGGGCCGGAAATGTTGGGCCGGAAATGCGTGGGCCGGAAATAAAGGGACGCAAATGAACGCACGCCGTCGTTTGACACTTGCCGTGCTGTACTGTACTCACACAAAGACAAACACACACGTATGCGATGATATTACAGCAGGGCGTGCGTGGCGACAGTGCCACAATACCATGGAAAACAAAAAAAACAGTGCTTTCGATCTTCCTACCAGCACTATATCTCGTCTCAGTAAAAACAAACGCCCAAAAGCGCATCGCCGCGCGAACCTGCACATGCATCGGTTGCGGTTGCTGGTACTGATACTGGTACTGGTACGCCTCGGTGTATTGCGGCACTGTGGCAGTCTGCACAGGCACGGCCACCGGTGGCTGTGCGGCCGCCACTACAGGGTGTGCCGCTGCTGCTGCGGCTGCTGCCGGTGGCACGGACGTGTGCGAGTGACGCTCAGAGTGACTCCGGCGACTGCGCTTCTCGTCGCTAAACACAACGATGGTCGAGTAAAGTGGGCTCGTGTGAAACTGTCACTGTTGCTTTTCGCAGAATACTTTGCATTATGGCAAGAACGAATGTACTTGGTTGGCTGAGTGAAAGCAAACAATTAATTTGGGGCTGCGCTTAAATGTGTCTTCTTGGCACTCTCCGATTCAGTTCATTCTTCTTTCGCAAGCTCAGTATTCTGTGAAAGAATGACAGGTTTAAAGAAACATACTGTAGATGTACTCTACGGTAGATGGTGTAATTCGCCTTTTTTAAATCACCCGTTCGCCACGTACAGCAGCTGAATTTCCGTTTGATGTTCACGTGTTTGTATGCGGAAATGGGATCAGACAAACGGAAATTGCCAGTTTCTGTGCATGACGAGCGCATAGAAAAAGTTACGCTGGAAACCTCAGCACTCCAAACGACAGCGAACCTTCTCGCGGTTTCCGCGGTCGCCTTGCGTTTCGCTGCGGTCGTGTTGACGGATTTGTTCAGCTTCAGATGATACTCGAAATGCTCTTCGATGCTGAAATGAGAAAGAAAACGACAAAGTCCCGACCGAAAACATTCACCGATTGTTTCCGAAGCAGAGCATTTAGAACGCCGTAAAACAGAAATGCAAAAAAAACTCTGTCGCGTCTGTAGCGCAGGTGTAGGACTTCTGTCTCTACCGTTCTGTAGGTGGAAAGTTCGAACCCCGCTGTGAACAAGACACATAATGGAGAAAATAAAGTGACCAACAACATCTAATGGTCTGCTACCTCCGGACCGGAGCCAAGGGTAAATTGGGCTCGGCGCAGTATTGCACGTTTCCGCCGGAGTTTGGTAACCGTTTCCGAAACCGGTGCGCGAACAACAACAAAACTCGTAAACCGTACAGCGCAATGTCTTGTCCGAGATCTTCTAAGAACTCGAGTTTCCGCTGGCTGAACTTCAGTTTGTCAACGTCGGCGAGATCGGCCGAATGCAGCGCCAAATCGAACGCCGCCACCACTGAGCGCTCGTCGAGCGGCTCGCGCAGCAGCGCCAGATCAACGAGCTGCATGTACAGCTGCGCGTTGTCCTGCAGCGATTCGCCCCAGAAAACTTTTTCTGATTTCCCCTCTTCTTCCAATTGAACGTTAGCTGATCACAGGGATCGTGTCTTATACGAGCAATCGCCCCATCCACCGATACAGCCAATCAGCGTGTCCCACTCAAAAAAAATGTCACCAACCAAGGTGCCACCCAAAAATTCAACAACTATCACACAACAGTGCCAACCTTGTCCCGTGTCAGTGCGTCCTTGAGTATCTTTTCGGCGAGCTTTTGATCGCGTCTCACCTAGAAACACACGGAAAAACATAACGAAAGTTGGGAAGGAAAACCAGAAAACAATTCAATAAAAAAAAAAAATACCACAAAAAAAATGTCCACAAAAACACACACACCCGAAAAAACGCAATGCCAGGGCCCCCCCGTCCCCCGCCCCTCGCGCCCCACCCAACCCACAGTTTGCAAAACCCATTTCCCACCTCCCGGGAAGACGCCGCAGCGCAGTCCCACAATATTATTTCAGAAAGCTCATTGCGAATATTTTGAAATTTCAATCGACCATAACATTCATGATAAATGACTAAACCAAGAAATGCTATTTGATGTGCTAAGGTGGCCCGATACCCTATCCATCCAAACCAAAAAATTAAACATCGGTTGCTTCTGTGATTTTACAGAACAAAAAAACCGAAAAAAAAATTCAGGTTGTTGTTGTTGTCGTTGTTGTTGTCGACCGTTTCGGTGTCCACAAAAAATCTAAAGTTGTGTTCAAATTCGAATTCCAAATTGTACGGTATCCTATGTAATCGACCATGCTGCGTCTGATAGGCTAGGTGCCGAATTGTGAAAAAACTGTTTTTACCCGTGCCGGGTATAAAAAGAGTGCCCGTTAAGGGGTTTCCTGGTAAAAATCGTTGTTCTAATTTCATATTCCACGGTATTCATGTAATCGACCATGCTGCGTCTGATAGGCTAAGTGCTGAATTGTGAAACATTGTTTTTTACCTGTGCCGGGGTTGAAAAGGGTACTGTTTTTACCCGTGCCTGGTATAAAAAGGGTCCCCGGAAGGGTTTCCTCCTAAAAAACGTTGTTCTGATTTCAAATTCCACGGTATCCATGTAATCGACTATGCTGCGTCTGATAGGCTATAGTTTAAGTGCCAAATAGCAAAAAGCTGATATTTACCCGTGCCTGGGTTGAAAAGGGTCCCCGTAAAGGGTTTCCTCCTAAAAAACGTTGTTCTGATTTCAAATTCCACGGTATCCATGTAATCGACTATGCTGCGTCTGATAGGCTATAGTTTAGGTGCCAAATAGCAGAAAGCTGATATTAACCCGTGCCTGGGTTGAAAAGGGTCCCCTTAAAGGGTTTCCTCCTAAAAAACGTTGTTCTGATTTCAAATTCCACAGTATCCATGTAATCGACTATGCTGCGTCTGATAGGCTATAGTTTAGGTGCCAAATAGCGAAAAGCTGATATTAACCCGTGCCTGGGTTGAAAAGGGTCCCCGTAAAGGGTTTCCTCCTAAAAAACGTTGTTCTGATTTTAAATTCCACGGTATCCATGTAATCGACTATGCTGCGTCTGATAGGCTATAGTTTAGGTGCCAAATAGCAGAAAGCTGATATTAACCCGTGCCTGGGTTGAAAAGGGTCCCCGTAAAAGGTTTCCTCCTGAAAAACGTTGTTCTGATTTCAAATTCCACGGTATCCATGTAATCGACTATGCTACGTCTGATAGGCTATAGTTCAGGTGCCAAATAGCGAAAAGCTGATATTAACCCGTGCCTGGGTTGAAAAGGGTCCCCGTAAAGGGTTTCCTCCTAAAAAAACGTTGTTCTAATTTCAAATTCCACGGTATCCATGTAATCGACTATGCTGCGTCTGATAGGCTATAGTTTAGGTGCCAAATAACAAAAAGCGAATATTAACCCGTGCCTGGGTTGACAAGGGTCCCCGTGAAGGGCTTCCTCCTAAAAAAAACGTTGTTCTGATTACAAATGCAACGGAAACCATTGTAGTCAACTATGCTGCGTCTGATAGGCTATAGTTTAGGTGCAAAATAGCGAAAAACTAGTGAAAACTGATATTAACCCGTGCCTGGGTTGAAAAGGGTCTACGGAAGGGTTTGCTCCTAAAAATCCTTGCTCTGAGTACAAATGCAACAGAAACCATTGCAGTCGACTATGCTGCGTCTGATAGGCTAAAACCCTATAAACTCTTTGAGATATAAAAGAAAAAGACAAGTTCGGAAAAATGCCCGAAGGGCATGAAAAAGACCAAATATTATTTCAGAATGACACAGATAGAAAAGTGTGACACAAGGATTTTCACAAGATCAAACATTTTATGAAACGTGTGTGAACTGGAAAGTTACAAACTGAAATAATATTTACGTCAATATATTTTTGTCATTTCAAGGCACTGGCTCCGGTTGTGACCGCAGTACCGCACTCATCGTAAAAGGGTTCAGCCCGCAAACACCATATTAAGCAAATCATTTGATACAGTATTCACAAATAAAAAGAGCATGTTCACAGTAGCAAATGATTTTTTTGCAGCATCAAATGAAGTGAGATAAAATTTGTACAGAGATTGTGCCTTCCTTGAGAATGACAAAAAAAGATATTGGCGTAAATATTATTTCAGTTTGTAACTTTCCAGTTCACACACGTTTCATAAAATGTTTGAACTTGTGAAAATCCTTGTGTCACACTTTTCTATCTGTGTCATTCTGAAATAATATTTGGTCTTTTTCATGCCCTTCGGGCATTTTTCCGAACTTGTCAATTTAGTGAACCCAAATCAAAAGTAATTATTTTTTGAGTGTCGTAAAACCATTTTCGTATTCAAATCTTTTCAGTTACGAGTGAGCTGTTATTGTAACATAGTGGTGGTATTACACAGCCACAAGCAAACACACAGGCCTACATACATCATACGAAATTACGCCGAAATTAGCGCTATCAACCGAGTGTCACTGTCTTGCAGACCAGCTCTTTCACATCTCGCGCTAAAACACGCGTCTATACCCGAAGCTGTGTCCGGTGTGCGAGCCCCGGAAATAAAAGTAGCTGAACAAAAAAGTAGTGTGGCGTCGCGCATCTTATTGCGCATCGCACATCGTCGCATCAACTGATGTGAACTTGTGCGGCGTCGAGGCCCGACCATAAGGGCACCGCACCACGCGGATCGACGTACTAAAGTCAAGTCAAGAAGCCGACGTGCGTGGTTTTGATACTCAATGTTGATGAGTTACTTTACGTTCCGGAACACCGCGGCGAACACCTCGACGGGTGGCACACCGGACACCACTTTGGACATGTTCCCTTCAGCATGCCGAATTCCCAAAAGAAACACCGACCAGAATAATCCGGTTTGCAATCATCGGTGTCACGCTCGAGCGCAGCGGCCTCCTTGAACGCACGCCGACGTTCCAGTCCGATGCGTCGCATCTGAATCATCACGAGACCCTGGCAGCGACGGTCGAACTCCACCAGAACGTCCTTCGCAGCGTCGAAGCGACCTGCAGCAGCGTCAACAAATAGGAAACGTCGGCCAGCTGAGCAGCCGCGCATGTCCGGCGAACAGAAAAAAACGCAAACACAATAAATTCCGTGTCGTGCTCGTGCGTTGCTCTTCTGATTTTTTTCACGAACACCCACTAGATTTTGAGACCACTGAACAAGCTTTTGCGCATCAGGTTGACCATCCGACAACATTGGATGAGCCGTTTGGCTTCAGACCTGAATGCGAAAAATGTGAGCACCTGCTGTTATATCTGCGGTATGTTTGAATCTGGCATGCTGATTGGCTGATGTGAGGTAGGATGCTGGACCGAACGCACTTAGTGTCCAAGTGCAAAGCAGTTAGGAATCAGCGGACTGCCAATGATTTACAGTTTCGACTGCGCAGTTCACATGATACAGATTCAATTCAACCGTCGAGACCCGTTCCTGACGTATGCGCATACGGCACGTCAGGTCCAGTGTTCTAGCACACCACCGTTCATGCAGACCTACGCCATGTACGCCACGGTCACGTAACGCTTGTGTTATTGTACGTACGTCAGCATACGCTCAGGCATAAGCGGGCCTTTATGCGACACAGGTGCCACCGAGCACCAACAGGACAACAACAACACCCAGCTCACCATGTTTCTCTTCGAAGGCCGCCCAGGCGAGATGCGGCGTCGGCTTCTTCGGCAGATGCACGGCGCACGCTCGCTTGAACACCTCGCGCACGCCGTCTGCGTCCGAGCGACTCTCCAGGTAGCGAGCGTACTGCAAACACGAACGCAAGCATACACAACCATCGGTCTTGCCCGTCGGACGGCGACTATCGCCAAACAGGCTCGGTTGAGTTTCAGGAAGTTGCGATTCATGGTATGGACGTGACCGGAGGAACCGCGGGGGCGAAAACCGGAAAACTCTCCGAAAGCAACCGACCGTCCGTTCTGCCAAAAAGAAAACGCACACATGCAGATCACATCACAGAGCGACAAGGGCGGCCTGGCCTCGACAAGAAAACTGGTTTTTTTTAAAAGAACCAGTGGGGATCCATGAACATGAACCAAAGACAAACCAACTTTCTTTGATTTGATTGATAAGCGTACTTGCTGCAACGCCAAGGCCACCCTAGTCACTCAAAAAAAAAACAATTCGTTAATCACATGAGGCGACAGCGAAACACAAACCTGCCAGCTGAGATCGCGGGGCGAGTATAAACAGCGCAGCGCCCGACTTAGTACGCGCAGTTTGGTTTTTAGAAATCACAGACATGAGATCACAAATCAATCACGTGTCATGCTGCAGTCAAACGCACCAAAACAGTGTGAATTCAACGATTGAAAAGGAAGCTGTGTTTTGGAAAACTGATCAGAACAGAGCCAGTGCGTTCGTCTGTAGCAATCAATCACAGTATGTCATACCGCTTAGCCTAATTTTGAGTTTCAATAGATGACAGGTTATTCTGGTCACATTTCGATCGTAAATCACTCGGGTTCTTGTGCGCCGCTATTCATCGCTCCGATTCCGAAATTGCTTTTGGAAACTTGGCAAATCTCAATCGTTTCTTTGTAAAAACATCACGTTTTCTATCAAAAAAATTGGCGGGAAATTGCAAAAAAATCACATTGAGATCACAAAAAAATCACTTTCTGGTGAGCACAGGATGCGACAATCACCCCTGAGATGGTTTCTGTTGAGCATTTGAGGCTTTGCCTTGAAAAGCGCCGTTGTAACACACATTTTTCACCGCAGTCAAAGCACACAGAAAAACGTTGCCATGCGAACCGCATTGATACAATCGACGACGAATGGGCAGACCAGCTCCATTGTGCTAGAGCAGTTACAAACCAATCAACAACCGTTACAAATAAAGCCAAACAACTGGTTGCACGCAATCTTGTGCTTCGACTGTGGTGACAACTCTCACTTCCAAAAAAACGTACAGACACAGCAACATTTTGTGATCGTTGTCACAAGACGAATTTGGATCGACTGCAAAGTCGTTAAGGTCGAAAATTCCAACACGAAACTGAGGTTTCTGCCAAACGTATGAAAACCACTACTATACCAATCCAAACTCGACAAGCGAACAAAATGTTGGCAATCACCGTCAAAAAAAACCATCCAATCACGTGAGAGACAATGAATGTTGCCGCGAATTGCGATTTCTGCGAGAAAGAAAAAGGCGCAAAAAGTCGACGCGCATAACTGACTCGAAGCCACATGTCTTCATAGAGCGCGCACGCGATCAGACATCGCTCGAACAGCACACGGACGCGCTCGTCGTCGGCCTCGGCGATCTCGAGGTCCACGTAGGCGCGCCAGTTTTTCAGCTGCGACCGCTCGAGCGGTTTCACGTGAAAGTACGGCCGTTTGATCTGCAGCACAAAAACGCAACATTGGCCTTTTTTGTGTTGACCGGAAATCAGAATGGACAAACTGAAACAGTAACAAGAGCACGGTAGAACTCTTATTAAATTATAAGAAATCGTCTGATTGGTTGGTGGTCACGCGATGCATGCTTTCTGTGCAGGCATTGCTGTGGGAAGGCGAAGTTCGCTTTGCACAGAATGAATGGATCACGATCACCAACCAATCAGCTGATTCCCCACGACTGTAGTTAGTTTACCAGAGTAAAGTGGCTGAAAAAGAAGAAAAAACAGTTTTCCACTGACGCCCTCCTCGAAGCTCCAGCGTTTGCTGACTTCGTGCTCCGTGTTCAAGTGCGTCTTACGACGTTCGTCCAGTATCGCCAAGCGGAACATCTTCAGCGCCTCGTCGTTGTACTGAAAGTTACATTTTTTCAATGTTTTGACTTTGTGTAATATCCTTCATTTTGTTTGCGCAGACTCAATGCGCGCATAGATAGGTAAACACAGTTTGATGCATTCAAAACTGGTAAAATGATCCGAGTCCCCTAAATAGGACCGGGTCACTTAAGCTGTTCTGAATTGCTGAAAATAGTCACGTCTGCAAAGATATGATACTTGAGTCGCAGAACCCAAAAAAAGTAATTGTAGTAATACAGCAAACGCATATTGATTGATCAGCCAAGAGCAGTCTAGCCAATTCAGAGGTCACACGTTGAAAGTGAAGAAAATATAGTTCAACAAACACTATCGAAACTGACCCGCTTTCGGTATTCGGTCTTGAGTTCCACTTTCACAGGTGTCTCGGTATCATTTGTCACTTCCTGCCCATCTTCGGTCACTTGAACTTCTTCCACTGGAAAGTAAACTTTTTACAATCGAACAGCAGTTTTTTATGAAAGGTTTTTATGTGAGCGGTCGACCAAGTCTTAGAAATCGTACAATCTGATAAAATATGCTAACAGAAGCGTTATCGAAATAATGTCTTGAGTGTTTGAAATTGAAAATTGCACTGTCGAACCGTGTAACTGTAGCTGGAAACTATCTGATACACCAACATGCACTTGCTGTTCGGCAACGAAGCGACTCACTAACCAACATAAACCTCGACGCCTTTATCGTCCATGGTTTGTTTGATCTCTTTGTACAGCTGCGCGTATTCGTCACTGGACAGGATCTTGTCTGGTGGGTTGCGATTCACGAAGTCTTGTAGTCTGAAGAAGAAAAAACAATTAAACACCACAACCCGTTCAGATATTTTTTTTGATTTGCACGGACCGATCGAAATGCGCGCTGTACATCTGCGTCGGCACACGCAGCACCCGGTCATATAATGCCAGCGCCTCTTGTTGCCTGCACCCGGTCAGCTCCCAGTTGATGTAGTCCTCCCAGAGTTTATCGGAACGAAAGTCAAGCCCGGCCGCGGCGACGGCACGTTCGTATAAACTGAAAATGACGATGAAAAACTTGAACAAAAAAAACACATCACATAAAAACACCATGCACGTCGAAAAAGGCGCTGCAATGCTGGACGCGCGTATTCGTTGCTGGAGAGACATGTGCTGTTTAATGAAATTACTCTGCCCGTAGGCCTTGTTTTATCTGCTGACGCCGGCAGACACGCTAGATAGAAGTCGCATGAAAACTTACGATCTGACAGTACTATGCGTCCGTTTATGACAAAGTGCGCTGTCTTACGGCCAACTCATGCACGACGTATTTATATCCGGCACGTCACGTCACGTCATGTGTGAATGCGTGTGTAAACGAGCACGTGTTCTGAAGAAAACGTAACTGACGTGCCGGATTGCTGTTTTTTTTTGCTCCAAATGAAGACGTGATGTGACGTGCCGTAAAAATTTGTGTGCATGAATTGCCCTTTAATATGACGACTTCATGTTCGTTGGAGTAACCAAAAAAACAAGCTTCAATCGGTTCAGTTCAGTCGACAACAAAAAAAAATGCCACATGAACGTACTAGCGAATGCGCGACACCTTGGCGTCAGAGTCTTTGTTGTAGTCCTTGTAGAACGCGATGTAGCTCAGCCAGAGGTCGCAAGACAACGCGATTGCCGTCGTGCCGCGTTCGTAGACCTGAGTGAGCGAAATGAAATAGGAATAAGATCAGCTGACTGACAGAAGCGACAAGTTTTGTTTCCATGCATCGGGCCTCAATTTCAAGCAATGGAAAACTGCGCGATGAAACTAGTTGAATGATCGAAGTAGTTCAACATTAAACAACCTCAATGCAGCGTTCAAAATGTTTGTGGCGTCTTTCCATTTCGGCGTACTTGCGCCAATAACCGTAGCAATAAGGATACCGCTTCAGAAAGTCATCGTACGCCTCGCGCGCCGGTTTCGTCTCGTCCTGTTTGTGTAAAAAAGTAACTTTCTGAACATAAAACGTTGAAAATCTGTCAGAATGGCCATGGGTGACTGTGACCAAATTTCAACGCTTTTTACCGCAACGATTCAGATTTTATGCATCTCTCCTCCTTTTACAATGGGGAACAGAGGATGCGGTCATGCGGTCCAGACAAATCAATCAAGTACAATGAAGTTACAGTTAAAGTAAGAAAAGCACACCAACAAAAAAGCATAAACAACACAGACCAACTGTTCGACGCACTGCAGCAGATGTGTCCACGCGTCAAAATTCGACGCATCTTCCTTAATTGGCTTCCAACAGATCTCGAGAACATCGCGACTCGGCGAACGACTGGACGACCTCGGTCGAGCGGGCGAACGGTCGCGGTCGCCGCTGCGCTGCTCTCTGTCACGCTCTCTGCTCATGCTAACCATTGGCGTTTGTTGGTGATTGCCGCTCGCTGCTCACTGCTACTTGCAATCGTTGTTTCTGGAGTTGGCCATAGTTTTTCTGGGGCTGGGAGGTTGGAGCCGGGGGGCAGTACTAGGGTTAGGGAAAAAAAAAAAAATCCGGATTTTTTTTTTTAAATTAAAAAAAAAATTTTTTTAAAAAAAAAAAAATTTTTTTTTACAAGTTAGGTTCGTTCGAAGCGTCTCGTCGAGCTGAGTTCATCTAGACTATTTTCAGAACGATCCGGAAAACTATAAGAGCGAAAATCGTGTTTTATTGAAATTATGTCCATTTCATAGAGGGAAAGTTGCATTTTCAACAGTAAAACAGGGCAATTTTTCACGTGTACTTGAATATTGAACCGTTCTTAGTGGTTCCTCTTTAGAAAATTACCAAAATTTGACTGTGTTCAAAAATTCCTGTTTGCTGTAGCTAAGTCGGCAACCCCTGTCGACCCGGTCGCCCCCCCCCCCCCAAGACACTTACTTTCAGGTTCAACCAGCTATGCTATCTGCCACATGGCGAGAGCCCACTCTTCAAATCATCGTATCGAAAACACGTACCATGATTTCGCGATCACGTTGCGGGCAACTGACAGACGCAAGTTTAACACGTTAGTTTAGCTCAGCACGCAAGTTTTAACATGTGGCCATGTTATCGGGTATCTGAAAAACGGTCGTGTGATGTGGTATTAACCAACATCTCCGCTCAAATTGTTTAACAATATATCGCACAACTCCATTGTAGACCTATAACATACGCCAATCAAAAACATTTTTTATATTTGCAACCTGTTTCCAGCCAATAAGGTTTATTTAAGCCGATTTTAGGCCAATTTTATTTTTTTGAATTTTTTTCAAATTTTTATCAATAATTCAAAAACATCGCGTCTGTAGTTTTATCAACGCTTTTCTGGTCTACACCCGACCCGACATCGGGTCTGTAGTTTTATCACACAATTTTTATCGGGTCGGGTCGGGTGCGGGTCTGTAGTTTTATCAATGCCCGTGGACCCCCCCCCCACAGAAAATTTTGAAAAAATGCACCCCCCCCCATGGGACCAGGTTACCCTAAAATGGGGGTCCCACGTTACCATAGTTTGGAGTTTGGACCCCCCTCACTTTTTGGTCGGCACCCCCCCACGGCACCATACCCCCTAGGGTTGTTAAAAAAAACAAAAATCGTCATTTTTGTTTTTTTTTTAAAAAAAAAAATTTTTTTTTTTAAAAAAAATTTCAAAAATCAAAGTTGTGCTAAATCAATCAGGAGTCGAAGAACCACATATGATATGCAAGCGCCTCCCGAATGACACCCGTATGGCGGAACTTTGCAGATTTTGTTTTGGTGACCTCAATTACACTTTTCCAAACCGTCACCATGCCTCTTCTTGTGTTTTGACCTCCAAAACGTCACTAATTGTCCACAGCTAAGCTAATGCTAAAAGTGAAGACAAACATACCGCCTTGAAATTCGATCAATTCTTCTGATGGTGTCGCGACGACACGACACGAAGCAGCAACCAGACAACGTAGCGCTTGCAAACGGTGCAGCGAGCACAATCGGACGCTCTGCGAGGCTAATCGTCACCTTATCTGCATCGGAAATGGTGGGCTAAGCTTTGGGACGCTCAAAAACTTCATCGCAGATGTTGTCGAAGCCTAAAATCAGTCGGTAAAACGGCCCAAAATCGACTGCTAAAGGTTTTACGAGGTATAATCAAAGAAAATTTTTGTTGAACTTTCGAAAAATTGTGCCAAAATTGAGGTTTTCAGAGCATATTAGAAGAAAATTTTTCGAATTTTTTTTTTTTTAAAAAAAATCGGCATTTTTGTTTTTTTTTAATCACTTTTTTTTTAAAAAAAAATTTTTCATTTTTGTTTAACAACCCTACCCCCCCCCCTTCGAAAATTTGTTTGGGCCCACGGTACTGTAAGCGTGCAGCCTCCGTGTTCCGTGTTGCCTCCGTGGTTTTGTTAAAGGCCTTATCTGCATTGGAAATGGTAGGCCAAGCTTTGGGACGCTCAAAAACTTCATCGCAGATGTTGTCGAAGCCTAAAATCAGTCGGTAAAACGGTCCAAAATCGTCTGCTGACGGTTTTACGAGGTAATATCAAAGAAAATTGTTGTTGAACTTTCGAAAAATTTTGCCAAATTTTAGGGTTTTTAAGAGCATATTAGAGAAGAAAAATTTTTCGAATTAAAAAAAAATCGGCATTTTTGTTTTTTTTCTTATGCACTTTTTTTTTTTATTTTTTTTTATTTTTTGATATTTTTTTTATTTTTTGTTTTGACAATTCTCCTGTAACCATACCCCCCCCTTCTTCGAAATATTGTGTTTTCTGGAGAAAATCCCACGCGTACTTGGTCGGCACCAATGGTCGTTCTGTGTTGGGCCCCCTAAACTCGAAGAAGTATATTTGCTCGTGGGTTTTTGGGGTGCCGACCCAGAAAAGTGAGGGGGGTCCAGAATCCTATGGTAACGTGGGACCATTAAGTTGTTCTAGGGGGAGCTAAACTCTGGGTGGGGGAGCCGGCCCCCCCCCCCCCCAAAATATGAATCTATCTCTCTTTATCAAACAGGTTTTTTCGGCATCAGCTATATATCTATCTAAAAAAATTCTCCAGCTAGCTATCTATCTGAAAAAATTTTTGTCTTCGAAGATATAAAATGAGTCAATTTTTGACAAAATTGACTATTTTTGCTCGTAATTCTTGAAAATTTCGCTAATTTTAAGTAAAATACGCGTTTATACTTGATTTTTAGCGTATTTTTAGCATTATTTTGCTGTTTTTATAGCTTTTAGCGTTTTAGCTATCTATCTATCAAATTTCAAAATTTTGACCGGCCCCCCCAAAGTCACATGCCCCCCCCCCCCCCGCGGCCCCCCCAAAATTTTCCAGCTATCTATCTATCTAGAAAATTTGCTCCAGCTATCTATATCGGCCCCCCCCCCCCCAACCCCTCGGCTCTGGAACAACTATGCGTGGGACCCCCCCAGGGGGGTCCCATGGGGGGTGCATTTTTCAAAATTTTCTGTGGGGGGGGGGGGGTCCCACCCCCCCCCCCCCGTAGGCGATTTTCGCTTAAATTTTTAAAGGAAAAACTAAATTTAGCTGCAAAATCTTTGAAATTACAATGAAGATGGTCAAAGTTATCATATATTCAGCTTATATTATAGACTTTATAGACAAAAAATCATGATTTTCGAAAAAAAATTTAGGGTGGGCAGAAACTTTCTTGGGGGGGGGGTCTCCGCCAGACAAAATTTCATGGGGGTGTGGGGGGGGGGGGTGTCGGCCAGTTTCGAGGGGGGGGGGTCCGATGGGGGGGGGTGCCCGGTTTTAGGGGGGTGTGGCTAGGGTTGTTCGATCTAAAAAATGAAAATTTTTTTTTTGAAGTGATTAAAAAAAAACAAAAATGCCGATTTTTTTTTAAATTCGAAAAATTTTCCTCTAATATGCTCTGAAAACCTCAATTTTGGCACAATTTTTCGAAAGTTCAACAAAAATTTTCTTTGATTATACCTCGTAAAACCTTTAGAAGTCGATTTTTGGGCCGTTTTTACCATTGATTTTAGGCTTCGACAACATCTGCGATGAAGTTTTTGAGCGTCCCAAAGCTTAGCCTACCATTTCCGATGCAGATAAGGTGACGATTCGCCTCGCAGAGCGTCCGATTGTGCTCGCTGCTCCGTTTGCAAGCGCTACGTTGTCTGGTTGCTGCTTCGTGTCGTGTCGTCGCGACACCATCAGAAGAATTGATCGAATTTCAAGGCGGTATGTTTGTCTTCACTTTAGCATTAGCTTAGCTGGGGACAATTAGTGACGTTTTGGAGGTCAAAACACAAGAAGAGGCATGGTGACGGTTTGGAAAAGGGGTAATTGAGGTCACCAAAACAAAATCTGCAAAGTTCCGCCATACGGGAGTCATTCGGGAGGCGCTTGCATATCATATGTGGTTCTTCGGACTCCCTGATTGATTTAGCACAACTTTGATTTTTGAAATTTAAAAAAAAATGACGATTTTTGTTTTTTTAACAACCCTAGGTGTGGCACGGTGCCCCCCCACCCCCCCACCCGACGGTCTCTGGTGCTCTGGGGGGGTGTACCCCCCACCCTAGAGATGTAAGGGTCAAAAAAAAATTTTTTTTAATTTAAAAAAAAAAGTAAAAAAAGAGCATTTTTTTTTAATTTTTTTATTAAAAATTTTTGAAATTTTTTCTTTAATGTGCCCTGAAAATGCCGTTTTTGGCATAATTTTTCGAAAGTTCAACAAAAATTTTCTTTGACTTTACCTTGTCACTTAGTCTTCAACGCTGCAGGTGGTATTCTGGATTGATTTATCGACTGTTTTCAGCCTTGGTGAGTGATGATCGACTCGCGCATTGAAGTACTTGAGCGTCGCAAAGGCTAGTTCAACAAATTCCGATGTCGCTAAGGTGAGATAGAAGCAGAGAACTCACATTTACGCATCGTTTTCAGGATCTCGAAAGGTGGAAATTGCACTGTCTGCCACTGCAAGCGTAACTTCGTTGGTTGCTCGTTGCTGTTTCGCCTCGTGTCGTCAGCATGATCACACCGGTTTGTTGTGGAACTTGTTTCCATGTTATTTGAGGTGAATTGAGAGGCAAAACACGAGACGTGATGTCGTCGGTGGGAAAATGGGGTCGCCGAAACCAAGTCTGAAATTTTCACCCTCCTCCCATGTGAGTGGGGGTCATATGGTAAGTCGGTGGCTCCTCAGATGGTGATATTCGGACTCCCTGAAAAATTCTGAACAACTTTCATTTAAAAAAAAAATTTAAAAAAATTTTTTTTTTTAAAGAAAAAAAATAGAAAAATTTTTTTTCTTGACATCTCTACCCCGCCCACGGTACTGGTCGGCACCCCCCACGGCACCATACCATAGTCCATACCCCCCCTTCGAAAATTGTTTTGGGCCCACGGTACTGATTGGGTGGGTCGGTTGCATGCCCGAAAACAGCATTTTACGCTGCTCAAAATCACTAATTTTGATGTATTTCCTATTTTGAGTTCAAGATGCCAAGTTCTAGAAAGTTTAGGAGCTGGGAAGCATTCGGTTTTTTATGGTTTTAAAACGGAAAAGAAACCGTTTTTTTCTGGCAATATAAAAAACCGGTTTTTACCAACCCTAGTACTGCCTAGGGTTAGGGGCTTTGAAAAAAAAATTTTTTTTTTTATTTTTTTTTTCGTTTTTTTTTTTTAAAAAAAAATTTGGATTTTTTTTTTTCAAACTTAAAAAAAAAAATTTGAAAATTTTTTCTTCTACTTTGCTCTGAAAATTCGATTTATGGCATAATTTTTTGAAAGTTCAAACCAAATTTTCTTCCCAACTTCTTTGTGTGCTTAGGTAAATGTCATTATTTGGTCATTTTGACCGACGTACTCCATGTTTTTCGATTTGGATGACTTCTAGAGTCAATTTTTAGCGTTGAAATGACTTAACTGAATTGAAATATCGTTTCAGAAATCGTTTTTCTTGACAACTTAGAACATGTTTTTTCAGTCGGTATCCATGTAATCGACTATGCTGCGTCTGATAGGCTATAGTTAAGGTGCCAAATAGCGTAAAGCTGATATTAACCCGTGCCTGGGTTGAAAAGGGTCCCCCGTAAAGAAAAAAAAGGTTTCCTCCTGAAAAACGTTGTTCTGATTTCAAATTCCACGGTATCCATGTAATCGACTATGCTACGTCTGATAGGCTATAGTTCAGGTGCCAAATAGCGAAAAGCTGATATTAACCCGTGCCTGGGTTGAAAAGGGTCCCCGTAAAGGGTTTCCTCCTAAAAAAACGTTGTTCTAATTTCAAATTCCACGGTATCCATGTAATCGACTATGCTGCGTCTGATAGGCTATAGTTTAGGTGCCAAATAACAAAAAGCGAATATTAACCCGTGCCTGGGTTGACAAGGGTCCCCGTGAAGGTCTTCCTCCTAAAAAAAACGGTGTTCTGATTACAAATGCAACGGAAACCATTGTAGTCAACTATGCTGCGTCTGATAGGCTATAGTTTAGGTGCAAAATAGCGAAAAACTAGTGAAAACTGATATTAACCCGTGCCTGGGTTGAAAAGGGTCTACGGAAGGGTGTTTGCTCCTAAAAATCCTTGCTCTGAGTACAAATGCAACAGAAACCATTGCAGACGACAATGCTGCGTCTGATAGGCTAAAACCCTATAAACTCTTTGAGATATAAAAAGAAAAAGACAAGTTCGGAAAAATGCCCGAAGGGCATGAAAAAGACCCAAATATTATTTCAGAATGAAACAGATAGAAAAGTGTGACACAAGGATTTTCACAAGCTCAAACTTTTTATTAAACGTGTTTGAACTGGAAAGTTACAAACTGAAATAATTTTTACGTAAATATAATTTTGTCATTTCAAGGCACTGGCTCAGTTTGTGACCGCAGTACCGCACTCATCGTAAAAGGGTTCAGCCCGCAAACACCATATTAAGCAAATCATTTGATACAGTATTCACAAATAAAAAGAGCATGTTCACAGTAGCAAATGATTTTTTTGCAGCATCAAATGAAGTGAGATAAAATTTGTACAGAGATTGTGCCTTCCTTGAGAATGACAAAAAAAGATATTGGCGTAAATATTATTTC
>JASANC010000040.1:0-21703 GCA_030248135.1 Theristus sp. LFF4_11 | reverse complement strand
GCACCGAGTGGCAGGCAAAGTTCAAGGACAAACGAACGCGATTTCCGCGAGCGCGGAACGACGTGGAGGCTGGCCGGTTGCATCCGCCGACGTACGTGTCCCGCAGAGCAGCAGCCTCGCATCGTCGCCAGAGCCACGCTTCAGCAGCACCTCAATCATCAGCAACCACAACGCTTTCTCTACAGTCATGCCAACAATGTCGTTGCGAACTCAAGCCGTCCTCATTCGAACACGAATCAAGAATCACCATTGAGCAATTCACCATCACCGTTGCAGAGCCCCAATTCAGCCCTGGTGCTGTCGGACTATGATGAGCCGTCTGCGTATGCTCCACGGTCGGCAGCAGCGCCAAAGTATGGTCCAGCAAAAGCAGTTGTACCCGGCGGTGACAAACATTCATTCGCAATGAGCTCCTTCAGCCGCCACCGTTGAAGTGCACGCACGTTCCGGTAGTCTGTCAAAGTTTTGGCGTGATTCCGTCCACCAGCGTTATTATCCGGCGGCAGACACGAATGCAAGCAATGTCCATGAAGTGTCGACCGATCGACGCAATCACACACAGTCGGACGCTTCACAGCATCCCGTCGTGTCCCCTTCTGCTCCCAGTGGCCTAGTGTGGCGCCAACGTCAACAACCACAAATTGCGTCCCCTGTGTTTGGCAACGGTTATTCGTCTAAAACATTGCCGTCGCCAGTGAGTCGCGGTGTCAGCGGTCCCTTCGTTGCCCCAGTGAGCACTGCGGGTAAAGCTCCAATAAAAGAACGACAGGATTCGCCCGGTTCGCGACTCGGCAACGGCGTCATATCGCCGCCATTGGCGTTGCCATCACCTGAACTTGTCAGGCCTGCCGTGAAACCGAACTTACCGAGTTGAACGCTCTCATTGAAGAAGCAATGCTAATCGAACGTCGTCAGCAGCAGGCAGCCGCTGCCGGGTCATTGGATCGAGTAAGGCCAGCTCGAATGTACGTTGCAAAGGAAGAACCGGTGTATTCGAAGGCGACCGCTGTGTCTTCGTTAACACGGCCATCTAAAAACACTACAACAACGATGGGATTGCCATCCGACAGTGACGAACATTTCGACAATGTGCCTCGGCTTCGTCAAGCAAACGCGGCTCGTCAAACGAATTTATCGTCAGGGAATCAGTCGTCGACTGCTACTACAACACAACTAAAATCGACTGCACTGAACGACCGAATCAGTACAACAAGCAGCTTGCAGACTCGACTGACAACAACGGCATCAACACAAACAACAGCAACATCAACCAGAGTGTCGTCGTTGAGCGAGCAGCAGCAGCAACAGCGGTGGCCGAATTTCCAGGCGCTAGACACGGCAGTCTCGGTTGCGCTCGAGTACGATGTGAACAAAGATAAACAACAACAACAACAAGCGAACACTGCGAAGCCGTTGAGCAATCGACCGGAGGTGGCTGCCTTGGCGAACGTCAGTGAACTGCTGCGCTGCAGTGCGGACATGCTCGAGACGGACAGACAGCTGCACAACAGCGGCCAATCGCCGTCGGTGCATCGCACCACCAGTCCCAGCAGTGCTCAGTCGCCATCACCGTCGTTGTCCACTTCAATCACCGGCCACGACAATCTGCCGGCCGGTCTCCCATCGCCGCGTCCCAAGCACCAAATTCGCGAACAACTGATGCAGGCGGGCGTCGAACCGAGGTCGCCGACGAACCGGTCGTTCGGCAGTGGCTGGGCGACGTTCAGTGGCAGCACACTGCAGACCGGCTCTGTGATGGCGCGAGTGCTCGAACTGGAGAAGCGGCCTTCGCCACCGCCGCAGTCGACGGCGAACGCGCAGCCGGCGACCGTGGCAGTGGTGACGGCAAGTGCCGACTCAGCAATGCAACAGCATCAGCCAATCGTTGCGTCCATGAAAACGTTGCACGAAGAGACGGTGTTCCGGACGAAACCGTTGATTCACGTCAATCTGTCACTCGCGTCTGGACAGGTCTGCGCATTTTCAATCATGATTCTCTTGACTTGCAGGTCATATTTGAAACAAATAAGGCTTGTTTTACTCGGCTAAAATTGATAGTATTCCACAACAATCACTCTGCTGTCTGCTCGCCTTTCTCTGCGTGAGATTGTTTCGAATGCTAAATGATACGAAATTAATTTTTCTTGAACCTGTCAGTTATCTTTGCGTCGGTTTTTGTAACCGTTTGTTGGCTGCTTTATTTCAAGTCCATGAGCAAGTAGTGACTGTATGAGCTTACAAAATATCTTTTCACCAAAGTTTTGTTATTCATGTAAAAACAAACAGGCAGGCAGACATAGCACAACATCAAACTGCGCAATAGATAATTTATGAGATCTAGTGGATGGAGCAGCTAAACAGCAAGGCAACAAAAAAGCCTTAAACAGCAAGCAAACCCAACAACAGCTAAGAGCTAACGCTTTTGAATTGCGCATGCACTGCAAGTCTAACGGAAAAGACACAAATCACGCAAGTGCACTTGCAAAGAGATAAACTAGGAAACCGCAACGAACATGGGCGCTGAAGTTGGTTTATCTGGTCTGGTTTACGACCAGCATAACAACACTTTGTTTTGATTCTTTCATGGTTTTGTTCTGCGATCGACTTGTTGTTTCTCAGCAGCGTGCCAGCATCGAGTGAGCACTATTTTTACGCAAGCAATGTTCACAGAAAGCGACTGCGGCGCCGACGACCGGTGCAGCGTCGAGCGCAGCGAACGCAGTTGCAACGGTGTCGGCCGGCTCGACGCCCATCGCACGCGGACGCTTGGCGGCCACGCAGCCGGCGACAGCGAGCGCTGCCAGCGATGCCGCATCGTCCAGCAGCCAATCAGCGTTCGCCGCTGCTGCCGTCGACTCGTCGCCAATGGGCGCGTTGACGCGTGAACTCGAGCAACTGAAACTGGGCGCACAGAGCATCGAGCGGCGTGCCGTTGACAGCGCGCTGAAACAGAGGCTGCGCACGGCCGGCGCTAACGTGCCGCGGTGAGTGGTCGTTCTGTTGGAATAGAAATCGTTCAGAAAGAACGTTACGTTGAAATCGGCGTTTGTTTGAAAGGATGTGCGAGAATGAGAACATTACGGTGCCATGTGGCTAATCAATTTTATGCACCCGTCGAAAACTCACGAAACGTTCTCATTTTAGATTTTACTTCCCGGACGGCACTGTGCCAGCGAGCAAATCGGACAGCGGGAAGCGACAGCTGACCAAAGTGAAGGCGGTCTTTGATCAGTGCACCGGGGGCACGGTCGCCTTGGAGGACATGACCAAAGTTGTGAAGGTGCACAGTTCACGAGTTCTTTGGCAGTTTTCTGAAATTTATCCCATTTAAGCAGACACCGTGAATGGTAATATAAGCAGTGTTTACTAATGCAACGTTTCTTTCTGATTGCATTCGTCTGCCGATTCAACTTGTTTTTTCCAGCCCCATTTTAATTGTGAACTGAACACCACAATTGCTTGCAGGCCTGTGAGCTGCCGTTGTACTGGAAATACGCGCTGATGAGTGCGTGCACAAACGAGCCTTGCACCAGCACCGCAGCCGTGGCGTATCAAACATTCGAGAAGTTTTGGAATGGGTAAGAGAGTTTTTGTCTCTTTTCAAAGATGTCTTTTTGAAATTTACGCAACGAAATCTGCAGATTTGCATTTTACTCCAAAAACGTGAACCCGTGAAAACGTTTTGGAGTTTACTGCACGTTAAGTTTGCTGTTTGAGGTTTTGCCAGGTGCAGGTGGACGCATACCGTGAGGGCCACCCGGCAGACCTGCTCAAAATGTTTTTACCAAGCGCAAAAGCTCTTGTATTCTGAGTAAACTATCAGCGAAGCAGCTTTGTTTCACATTTTCTAGCATGATCCACACGGCACACGACGACGCAGCAAAATTCGTTTACATTCTATCGAGGGGTCGACGAAAATATTTGCTACGCGACGACTTTGAAGTGCTTGTACAGGTCTGGCAAGTTCGATTCGAGTAGAATTATTTCCTCTGTTTTTCTGAAATTTCTGCAATTTTTTTTATGAAACGCAAAAATGTGATTGGAATCTGTCAACAAAGATTTTTTTCATTTCAGGATGTTATTGAAACATTTCCGGGGCTCGGTTTTTTGCGTGAAGCGCCGGAATTCCACACGCGTTACATTCAGACGGTACTTTAGTTTGTTTCTCTTCAACGCTTTGTTCAACAGGGCAAAAAGTTCTGCAAGCTACCCAAAAATGTTGTGAAGCAATTTGCTGCGATGATCACTGCTCCATTGTTGATCACTTGTCTAAAGTGCCCTTTCTAAAATCGCATCCTCTGAGTGTCAGTATGCGCATGCTGGATCTGCTTGCACCGTCTGCATTTTGCAGGTGATCAGCAGGATATACTTCTGTGTCAATCGATCCTGGTCCGGGCGTATCACGCCAAAAGAGCTCCGCAAATCCAATCTGCTGCAGGTTGGCCACGGTCACACTCACTGTTGTTCGCTTGCTTGTTTTGCTTTGGTTGCCGAGATTGCTGGGTGTACTGTTGCGGTCCGCCAAATTCCGGCCCGAAGAGTTGCGGCCCGGACAATTCCGCCACGGCGAATTTTCCCTGGCACGAACAATAAACTGCTGGAAGGAATGACTTTTTTGCAAGTTATCGCAATCACAGATATATAAAAATGACTGAAACAATAAAAAAACTTCAGCCAATCTCGTAAAACTAAGGAAAGTTGTTCTAAGGTCTCCTAAGCTAAGCCTTTTATATAAACGCACGTGAGAAATCTGAGTTTTTTTGAAAAAAACAGGTTTGCCGTGATGTGGTCATTTTTGGATTCATCACGATCACGAAAATTCACTACATGTGGTTTGCTATTGCTCGTGCTAAGAAAAATTCGCCGGGCCGCAACTCTTCAGTCCGGAATTAGAGGGTCACAATTGAACATACGGAGATTAGTCACAGAAATCCGAAGTACGAGGCAGCAAACAAGCTTGTTGCTAAACTCCCTTTTAACAATCTTTTTTGTTGGTCGTTTGTTTTTGTTTCGTCCGTCGAATTTGTTTCAAGGATCGCAGAGAGACTTGTTCATTTTTGTCAGACGATTCGCCTACTGGAGCGTGTGGAGGACATCAACGTGGTGACGGACTACTTCTCGTACGAGCACTTCTACGTGATCTATTGCAAGTTCTGGGAGTTGGACACCGACCATGATTTGTTGATCAGCAGGGCCGATTTGGCTAGACACGGCAATGAAGGTCAGTTCGCTTTTGAAAGCGAACTTGCTTGGCAACACGTCATGCCAGTTTCTGCTCAGTTTTGTTCTCCGTTGCACGCGCAGCGTGGCTACGGCGCTAGTCATGGCATTCCAATCTGTTACCCTCACCGTGTGATTTGCCCCACTCACAAAAATTCAAATGAAACGAAGTGAATGAAGTTGTTTTTTGGCATAGAGTCGAACTGTGAAACATGCGCGATTTGCGCCGTGTGGCATTTGAATCTGGATGGTTCAATAGTTTCATCGAGCTGATCAGACCAGTCAGTGAGCCCCACCATAAGCAGCCAATCATGAAGTCCAGTTCGAGTGTCCCTTTTAATCGCGTGTGTTTTCGCTCAGCCATTTCGCGACGCGTGATCGATCGCGTTTTCTCGGGCGTCGTCAACCGAGGCTGCAGAGCAGTGCCGTTCGACACGATGCCCTACGCGGACTTCACGTACTTCTTGCTGGCCGAGGAGGACAAGAATCACCCGACAAGGTGCGTCGCAAATGCAGGGCAAACTGAAGAGCAACCGAAATACGCAGTCGATTCTTCTCGTCTAACGTCTTAAGTTGAAACACCTTCCAAAAACGCCGTATGAAGGAATAATGTTCAGAGTTCAGGAATCTGTTTCTCTTTTTGGTTGGGTTCCATTCCATTCATCTTTTGCTTGTGGGTGACACAAATTGATTTTCTGTTTTCAGCATCGAATACTGGTTCCGTATTCTGGACGAAGACGGCGACGGTGTGTTGTCGCTGTACGAACTGGAGACGTACTACAACGAGTTGAAGAGCAAAATGGAGTACTTGGGCATTGAGCCGATGAAGTTCAGTGACGTCATTTGTCAGGTGAACTTTCGGTTGGCTTTGTTTGTCACTGGTGCAGAAGAAATCCATTGACTTTTCTCTTTGTACCTTTCTGTCAGTCCCCACCCACAGCCCTAAAGTCAAGGGTACACACACCTGTCTGTCCAAGTGCCGTGTCAGCGCAACGAATGAGCGTGCTCAGCACCAATGCAGCCAATGACTGTGATGCACACAATTGCAGATGCTCGACCTGCTGCACCCGCGCGAGTCTGAGCGCGTGCGTCTGGGCGACCTGAAGCGCAACCGGATGGCCGGCTACTTCCTGAACACGTTCATCAACGTGCACAAGTACTACGAGCAGGAGGTCACCGAGGGCACCGAGCGCGCCAACGTCGAGGTCAGCACGCTCTCGTTGTTTTCGGAATCTGAACGGGAATTCAGAAAATTCCATTTGAAGCATTCTGTACTTTTCCTTTTTACTGGAATTCTATTGCCAGAGCGACAAATGACAGATGATTGATTTTTTTGTTCTTGCAGAGTTCCGAAGGCGAGCAATTGAGTGCGTGGGATCGTTTTTGTGCCGAAGAATACGAGCTGCTGATGCAGGAGGATCAGGGCGACGGCGACGAGGCAACTGAAATGTCAGTGGGGGGGGGGGCAGTTGGGTGGGGTGCACTGATGATTCACGTTCAGACAGATCTGGTCTAATGTTTGTAATGTGTGTCGGTTCAACAGACTGCTACACCCAATGTTAGTCAACGGTAACCATTGTAATGTCAGTCTTCGATGTCCTAAAAACTATTTTTTATTAACTTTCCACTTCAGCAATTGCGACGACTCTGACGACGACACAATGGTGGTGCACAACCACAATAACAACACAAGATCGAAATCAACCAATGTGGACGCCGTTTCAAGGAACAACAACAACAACAATTATGACCAGAATATTTCTGCGAAAGTGGCGAAAGACACTAGCAACTTCACGGCTAAACTGAACAGTGGCCGCTCGACATTGATTGATGCGCTCTAGTGATTCGCAGATTTGTGGTCATTGATGATTGGTGCGTTTGGATTGTTTTTATGGTTCAAATACGCTCAATCTGAACAGTGCACAGAATTCTGAAATTCTACAAGTCAATCTGTTAACCGTATTGGAATCTCAGTGTTTTTCTCATGTAACAGCCACAACGAGTTCAATTATCAAAGGAAGGCATTTGTGTGGTTTCTTTCAGTTAACTAGCTATTGGATTTGAAACAGTGTTTGGAAGTTTGAACTGAACTGATCGGTTTTACCGGTGATAACGGTTGGGGTGCCCGTCCACTCTTTGTATTTTTCTTTTCATGTTTCTCGAATTTTGTACAGTATTTTGAAAATATGGTGCTCAAACTGTTAGTTTCATTTATCATCTCACCCATTTTTGTCAGCGATTATTCTTTTTCTCAGTGAATTTTATTCAATCGTTTTGTTTGATTGGTTTTTAACCCGTTTATCCGTTTTTTGTTATCTTTGCTTGTGTGATGCTTTTTCAATTCGAACCAAAAATGATTTTTGACGCTCTATTGTACATTTGTGCTATTTTGTATTCGTTTAATTATTAGTTTTCGTTGTTGTTTTTAGCGATTTAGTTTGATTTTTCCAGTGTGCAAAAAATAAAAACATTGGCTTTTTTTCGATGCTTGGCTTTTTATAAAATTACAAAAAAAAGAAATTCTATGGTTTGAAATTCTTCACTCAGGTGAAGATTTGAAATACTAATACTAGAAAATTGTCCAGTTTATTGACAATGACCTGGATTTGATGAAGCTTTTGCACGTGGAACAGGTGGGTAAACAGTGTCGTGGCCAGATTTGAGACAACTGAGCCTGGTCTAAATCGAAATACAATTGTGCATAATGAGCCATAGCAGACGTGTAAATAAATGAATCATGACGCACATAACTGGTGCCGGTGATACACCGCAAATATAAACGGAATATTATTTGGATCGTCAACCGGATTTTGGGGCATTTTGGCGAAGCATTGAACAGCGCAAACAATATTTTCAATTATATGATTTATGAGGCAGCTATGAATAACAATTTTCAATTTAGGTTGCGGCTGTTTACCGTGATTCATTAAAGGTATTTCAGATCGTGTTTTACGGGTGTACCCTGCCGTTAATGTGTGCAATACGACAACGATTTGGGTTCAAAAACTCGTTTTGATTGGTTAGCTCTATTCATATATTCTGGTGTTATGTTTGTTCTCAGTGCAAATTTACATTGAATTGGTTAGTTCGTTAGCAATCGGTGCCGCAATTCAGTTGAAAAGCTTTCAATTAGTATTTGTTACTCAAAATGTTGCCATTCAAAATCAAGATTGGTACGTGAACTCCAAAAACCTGAAAATACCGCCAGTGACTCCACCAGTACAATATGACAATTTTGTCTGTCATTTTTTTCGTTTTGTTGAACCAACGTACAAATGCAAAATTGCAAGCTGAACAGCGCAGAACAGAACCCACGCCCGCACAAAAATGAAATATTCATGGAAAACTCGCTCATTTCTTATTCACCTTCTTAATCCGTTGAGGCTAATCTTATCAACATTCGTTTTTGTCTGAAAGAAGCCAACCATTAAAATTGCTGCGATTAATAAATAATTCCACTTTCGCACGACAATGGATACGTTATCCAATTTGTAACCGTTTTTGTTATTGGCTATAATTTGCGAAACCTTTGCTTCGTGAACGCAGTCAAAGAATGTCCCATTCAGTTTATCTGGTGACGAGCTGCGAGCACGAGGCCGATTAGCTTCACACGAAAACTGACTGTTCTGTACAAATCAAAACTAAGAAAGAATTGTAACTCAATTGCAGCACTCTAACGTTTTTTAAAACATAAAAACGACTTGGTAAGTAACTCCCTCAAATATAAAACGGGTAAAACATATAAACATATAAACATATAAAACAGTTCGCCGGGCGTTTTTGGGTGCTGGTTTCCAGGACAGCAACCCACACCCACTCTGCAAATCTAATTGTTGAGATCGATGGTGACATGGGGAGGATTTTTTCCTTTCTGTTTTAAATGTTGTGCGTTGTTTTTTGTTGTTCGTTCGGTGTGGCGTGCCGTGGCGTCTCGTCGTTTTGTTGCGCTATCTTGAAATTGCATGTGTGCTTATAAACTAAATTAAAAAAAATATAAAAAAACAAACAAGCCACCTTAGCTCAATTTCATACAAATTGATGCTAAACTAAACCAAACAAGCCAAATTTTCTTTAATTTCAACAAATAAAGTCGGCTCGTCTTTGACAAAATCGTGTCTCGGAACAACACTACCGTAGCTGCATCACGAAACACCACTGGCAGGCTTGCGCGCAAAAGCAACAACAAGAAAGCTAGTCATTCGTATTTGAGAACGTTGTGCGACTGTCGTGGCGATTTTTTTGGAAACAAGAAAACGCTGGCTGAATTTTTGACTTTTAGCTTTTCTTTCTTGATGTTTCATGTTTAAACAGGACTAGGATTATGGAATGGACTTCTGTCCGGGCTGTTTCTCATGCACCGCACTTCTAAATCTAAAAAGGCTTCGGTTAGTTGTCTTCTTTCGCCCATTTTTTTACGGCTGGTCCTGGTTTGACTGAAATTTTAGTGCTCTGCTGCCCTCTCATCCCAGTTCCCAACTGAACTCCCTCGGTTCGGTGGAATGGAAATGGGAAGCGGGAGGGGATGGAGATTTTTGTTCTGATTTCTTCAATCTCAGACAGCACCACGAAGGCCTGCAATGCCGACGCCGTGCTCGAATGCACCAATGGCAATTGAACGAACAGTCACAATTCCATCCATTCACGGCTGGGCTGCTGGTGCTTGCTGTTTGACCAAGCCTCGAAGGCGAAAAGCCTGCCTGCAACAACTCGCGAAAACGCCCTGCGTTGTGTCCATGGCCGTCGGTGTCGATGAAGGTCTGCCTCAGGAAAACAAAAATGCCGCATGTTTTTCCAATGAAAGTCTCAATTTGGGGGCACTTCACATTGAAAAACATTTTCAGGCAAAAGATTTGTTGAACCCACACAAAGTCAGTGTTGGTTTCAACAATCCTTCAGTTGTAGAACCATTTGTGGGTCATATTTGACCTTGGACGCGTTGCGGTTATGCGTTGAAAAACGTACCGTACGAATTTATGTGGTCAAAAATGCAAAAAATCTGTCTCTTTTCTGATATGATTTAGGAATATAAATTTTTCAGATTCAAAACTCAAACATCTGGACTTTCAGAGAATAGGCTCAAAAGCATTGTGAAAAAATTTGTTGTGTCAAAACGCTCATAAATATCTCGCTATGTTTTTTACAGACAATTTTGCTAAAAAAATTCAAACATGTTTCGACAATTTGCACATGCGAAATAGACCTCTGAGATTTTATTTTAGTTACCATCCAGTTGTCTCTCGGCACTCTGGCGTTGAAGTTTTTTTTTCAATGTTCGGCTGCGCGCCAAAAATTTTGATGCTCGTCCGTAATGTGTGGCTCATGTTTATTTTTGAATTTTTTATTAGCATTGCTGTGTCTTTTGTGTTTGTTCATATAATTTGATTGACTGAGAAATACAATTTTCTCATATTGAGAAGTCATAATAGGGGGCAGCCCGCAACCTTTCAGTTTTTGGCGGGCATGGAAATTGTTAGTTTAATTTTGAATAATTGCACCCGATTTGCCAGCCCATAAAAACAAGACTAAATTCATAAATCATCAAAACTACGTGCTGATTATGGCGCACCTGTGAAGACAAGACTGAGAAATTTTGAATTTAAAAATTTTCGATACCGTCACTGAAACTTGTCTGATGTTTTTTATGGTGAGACAACCACAATTTTAGTTTCTTTCTGCTTTGAAATTGCGTCTTTTGCTCGTGGTCCTCGGATGACTTGAAATTTACAAACCGCTTTCATAATTTCAATGCTGTACTGCTATTCAATCATATTGCTGAACCCATTTTAGTACGTGCAGGTGTAGATATGTAGAGTACGTTTTGTTAAACTATTATACCTCACCTTGGGCTGCTATTATGCTGGCAATGGGAACTGAGAGCAACGCTGCAGTGCCCATTGTACTTACTTCCAAGCAACCTTGTTTCTAATTGCCTAGTGCACGTAATCACCGTAGTTTTGCCTTTGTTTCCATTGATGGAGCTGAGCAAAATTGTATATCCGTTGTAGGTTACATTACAGAAACTTCTTGATACTTGAAGAAACCTTTGCGAACAGTTATGTATATGAATTCAACTTAAACCCATTTCGTTGCTATGACCACGGCACGGTTCTCTAGAACATGAAGCTCTTAATTTTCTCTAAATTTCATGGAAATCCCACGAATTATCCTGGCATTTCTTTGCACATCAAGATTTGCTGTGTCCACTCCACTGATGAACTTTTCAATACCTAAAACGGGAAACAAAACTGTCTGTCATTTATTCTCGCCAGCTTTTGTCATGTTATCGGAATACATTATTTGCTAAAGTACGCTACCAGAAACAGAAACATCGTGTGGGTCCGATGTTAGTTTTCTTGGCTGCTCTGTTTGTCCGCGCTGTTTCGAACCGCCATAAATATTGTTTATTTGATGTTTGTGGTTCATTTTATCGTTTTTTCTAGTGCAGTCGCATGAGAAAAGACTGTTCCAAAAGAAACTTTTGGGTGTGTCACGTCCAGGCGACTGAAAAAAAATCGGCACATGGCTTGCTTTAAATTTTCATGGTCCATGTCTTTATTATATGTACAGGGTGAGCCAAAAAAAAGGTTCCAAATTTAAAATGCTCTCACTGGCCTGTTGCTGAGTTGTTTCGAGCAGAAAATTGGAACACTATTAGAAAACATTTGGAGGTTTTTCTGACCAAATTTTTGTCATGGTATGTTGCCCCTATCACTCACTTCAGCAACATATCCGGAAAATATGAAAAATCGACAAATGTTGTAAAACGCAGAGGGTTGATTTAACTGTAACAAAGATCAAAATAATGAACGTTGGTAACAGCCCGAATGTTCACAACATAAAAAAGATGAAAAAAAAAGCAATATGAGTTTAAAGCAGCTTAGAAATGCCGAATGCTGAGTTGCATTTGAACAGTTTTTGATCACTCCAATGTTTCACTTCAAGTCTGAGTGTGCGTAAGCGGTTCTGCTCAGAACAAACGCGAATTTATCTTTTCAAATCCAAATTGTTTTTTTTTCCTTTTTTAATACACAAAATTTGCCACTCTGATATTTTTACCATAGCAGACTGGTTGTTTTTCTGCAGTGAGAGATGCACTTCCATTTTCAGTCTTTGCTGCATCATGGTTAAGTGGACGGCAGAGCAGCGAGTCTGGTCTGCCAATTGGTGAACATGCGAACATGGGAACATGCGAATAACTTTTCCACAGTGGTTCGGCAATTTCGTAAAAAGATTCAATTTGACACCGCGTGACGATACATCAGTTCGGAAGATCGTTTATGAGCAATGATAAACAGTGAGATTATGGATGAACAGTGTTTTTTGTCAAAAATTGCTATTTTTTTGAAAATTACACTGTAAAAATGAACTTACGTGTAAGCCCAAAAAATTTTTGATCACAAAAAACTCCCAAAGTGTTCTAACAAGTGTTCCAAATTTTAAAACACGGAGGTCCCTTTGTTACAGCTAAATCAACCCTCTGCAATTCACAACATTTGTCGATTTTTCATGTTTCCCAGATATTTTTCTGTAGTGAGTGATAGGGGCAACATACCATAACAAAAATATGGTCAGAAAAACCTCCAAATGTTTTCTAATAGTGTTCCAATTTTCAGCTCGAAACACCTTAGCACAAACCAGTGAGAGCATTTTAGAATTGGAACCTTTTTTTGGCTCACCCTGTATTTCTGCAAGGTCGGAAAGCGGAGTTCCGATATATTTTGGAATGGCAAAGAAACATTATGTGTGTGCTTATTCTTGGACATTTTTTAGACTTAGACACAGTTTTTGTGTTTGTTTAATTTAACGTATTTCAATTTCATTTCTGTTATTTTCCAAAACTTATATGAAATCTGGGAAATGCTGTTAATCGCAGCGCGGCAGATTGAGAACAACGATAAATGCGCGAAAATGCGTCGCAAATAATCACGTATTGTGATACTTGCGGTAAAACACGGTAATTATCAGTTTGTTATGAAGAGATTCGTGTATGAGAGGAGTAAACATGGGTAAAAAGGTAATAATTCTGCATCATCAGTGATGGAGGCAGGATGTTAGTGTTTAGTTCGCTTTTGTGTCCATTATCTTTTGAAATCTTTTCCCATACTTTTTATTTGCTTCCTTATCAACGTGAAATCAAGGCTAACCCGCTTTGACATCTTTTCCTGTCTGGTCAACTTTCTTTAATGTTCGATCAGTTTGACGAGTTAATAATGTGGTGCGGATTTGAATGATGAGGTTTTACCTCCTGATGGATTTGCGTGACGTGTGTGCAGTTTTGTTGGTTTCCTATTAGTTGTCCTGTACTCCTGTATTTGTAGATGCAGGTGGAAACGAAACTTACAATAATGTATAATGTTTTCGAATTATCCTGCTCGACCATGCAGCGTGTGATCAATTTTAAAATGCCATTTATTTTTTGCATTTGATCAGCCGTTACATCGTTTTCGAAAGGAAAGACACATGCTTCAATGAGTGGATAGCGGTTTTCCTCAACATTTCATGATTAAATTATTTGCAGTTACTTAAAAATTGTATTGCGTTAAAGTTCCCACCAAGCGTGATCTGTCCTCACGTGACCTTTCAAAATCTGGATATTCATTTGTTATTGAGGATGCAAGTGGTTGCGAATTTTAGATCATAGTGTATTTTCAGCATGTTATGACAGTTAAAATTAGGTTACATGTTGTAATTAGTGATCAAACTCTGATGCTAAAAACCCATACTTTGAAGCCCACAATACGTGTTATTTCAAACACCCCAAAAATGTTTTTACACTGAACTGAACTTTTGTTTGTACTGCTCTTTTCTTGCTAAACCGTCTTTCAAATCTACATTTTCCAGTATCCAGCTGTTACTGCCCCATAATCCATTTTGAACGATCTTGGTGTAATTCAAGTCTATTGCGCGTGCAAAATAGTGCCATTCAATCATGCGCTGATACAAGATTTTTGTTTTGAAGCCCTCTTGTTTGAGAACCGGCTGCACAAAAACTGTGCCAAAATTTACTCCGTTTTCCAGGCACCAAAAATCAAGCTACACAAGACATGTGAATCAAAAGTACATACAACCATGCAAGTTAGAGGAACAATATTTCAAGATTAAATATGCATTACTCGCCAACACCATTGTGCCATTGTAGCACTTATACTGAAATTTGAATAGATTTTCAATTTGTATTTACATAATACAGCGAAATTGAATATTATTGACAAATATGGCAGATACAACTGCATACGGTTCTAGATTCTGACGCTAACTCGTTGTGACAAACTTGTCGCTGAGAAGTGCCATTGATTAAACTAGCTTATTTGAAGTTTCCATCAGTTTTGTGGGGTGTATTTCGTTATCAACTTTTTAACGTAATCGTGTTTTAGTATTTTGAGCTTTGGATCATGCAATCTGGGTGTATTTTCCAACGTAACTACTGTGGGATCACTTCATATTTGTCACTAACGAGCGTTTCGTTTCATGCCGCTTTGACGAAAATCAAGATCAAAATGCAATCTAATTTTCAAAACATTACATGAGAATCGAATTTGTTTCTGTTTGAGGAATTTGGCTGGTTCATTCTTGGCATGTACGCAACCCGTTTCGGCTCGTTAGCAGCGCAAATATGATTTTGTGTGAAAATGTTGAATGATATCTGGGGAAACGCTTGCTGTATGATAACTTTCCATCTGGTTTCCGTTAAGTCTGGATTTTCGAAAACATTGCGCATTTTCATTGCTTTCGGTGCAGCAAAAATACGCGTATTTTTCATACTATTCGTAATTTTCAGTGTCTTTAAGTTGACGGTTTTCTACCAGAAACTAGATTGAGAAGCAGTTGACGATATATGGAATGCATTTGTTCAATATCGGTGTTTTTTATCCCATTTATTTATTTTCTCATGCACATTACGTGAGGCCTTTTTTGTCATCTACTTTTTCGCGTTTTTCTAAGTAATGAAAAGCAAGAAAAGCCGGACCGGAAAAAATGCCCATAGTATTCAATATCAATATCATTTTGTAAACATTCATTATGGTCTGCACTTTTTATTTCCTTAAAAAAAATTCCTGCCATGAACCTTTTGCTTATTATTTTTCAGCCATGTTTTGTGTACTTTTCACTTTAGCTAATGAAAATCACGGTCACCGTACCAGCTAACTTCCCACCCTGAATCACAAACTTTCTTTGGTGCCTTTCCTTGTCCCACAAAGGCGGAATCTGTCTCGGATTTCATTTCGACTCTGATTGCTGCAACAAAGCTTATAACCGTTCCATGTGAGCGCGCGAAAATGCGTCGCCAAATTAAAAACTCCTTGTGTGTGTTCTCGTTCATGTACGATTTTCATTTTGCTTCACACGTTTCTTCCATTCATGAATTCTAATGCAAAAGTACCGTCTAAGCAAACACAATCAACCCAGATGAAACCGAAAGTATAAGCGTGTATATTAGAGAAAAGTAAGCAAAGTCTGGAGCACAGTGACGCACCTAATGAACCATCATTGCATTCGCAGCTGCGGCGTACAGCGCCAACGGGGGATTTTTCTCAGCAGACGGCAGAGGAATCTTTTGCTTGGATCACATTTGCAATACTTGCGTCCAGTTTTGATACGCTTGAGTAAAACTGCGGATGGCTTGCTTTTGTTGTGTAGTGTGTGCATTCAAACGAACCGTGTACTCAAAACTAAAAGTTTACGATATTTATGGTTTTGGTAGCCCGAGGCAAAACTGATACGATTACAGCGTCGTTATGGACACCGTGATACTGACAATAACTGTGTAATTTTCAATTGAAAATTATGCCTTGGGTTGGAAATTGAATTTTCGATGCTTTGTGCTGTTCTGAATCGCTAATGGCGAGGTTAGCTATTCTATCTGAAAATCGACGGGCCATGTAGCATCATGATTTGGGACTGAAATCTGGTGCAGTTTTTGAGTACGAGGGATGAACGTGCATTCAGATGTTCGACGCTGAAAATTAACGCTCACTTCACTTTTTCATGCTTATTGGCTGTTTTGCCCCATGGTTGCACCGCGAAACTAAATTTAGATTAAAATCTGAAAACCTTAGGGATTCTAATTGCTGTAAAACTTTTATTACACACACAGTTACAATAATTCCTTGGAGGTTTGGAAATATGTGATGGAACTAACATATCTGAGTCTGTTCATGTTTTTTTTAAAGGTTTAGTTTCGGGATTTCGAAGGTTGGATGTCACATCTAGCATGCAAGCTTCAGTCTGGATTGTAATTCAAGCTGGATATGCGAACGAATCATTATGAATTTTGATCATTGACTGTTACATGAACATGCCGAAGTACTGAACGTCATGTGCAATATGAACGAGAAATTGAAATTTTGCGTTGTGATGATTGCCCATGTATTCGCTGTTGAAGTGTAACAACATTAATGAGGAATGAAATGGCCATCTTGTGAAAATGACACTACTGTTATTGCTAGCTCATGGTACACCTTTGTTCCGTTCATGTGTTGTTTGATTGATTGACAAGCGGAAAATTCTAGTTGCAAACAGCAAACCCCACAAGTAATTAAAACCAAACCACTGATGGTTATTCGCTGAAAGTGGCAACATGCAGTGTAGCGCTAATTTAGGGCACAGACCTCTTTCCCATCTGTCATATTTTTATCAGATTGGTGATATGAATAACTGGTGTGTCTGTTCCCATCCCTTAATTTCCCATTAGCCTAATTTTCCAGGTATCATTTTGACACGGATCCCAAACAGCGCTCTTCAAATGTATGCTACTATACTTAGCTCTCTATGTGTTCTATCTACCAGCTTTAGCTTTGTTTGACGGTATTAACCTAAATTGTGCTTCAAGCTCAAGCTGGTAAGCCAGTGTCCTCTCGGCACTGTTTTCGCTCTCGGTTCTTCAAAAAATCTTTAGAAATAGGGTCAAGGATCATGTAAGAAAAACGCAGAAGTGATTAGTGGCGTGTGAACATCATCGTCATTTTGGACGTGTGTTCGTATTTTTCTATTGTTGTGTTTGATTATGCATGTCTATCTGGTGGTAATGTGAGAAAAGATGCTTTCTGTAGCTCATTTGTCTCGGTGAAGCGTGAAAATATTGCGCGCGTCTCATTCGTCATGAATATGTTTAGGGCTGGGTTGTGGCGCAATAATAGCAGATGTGTTTTTGATTCCGCATCTCGATTTCACTCAAGAAATCAGTATTCAGAAAATCATTTTAAAGTTCCGTATTATTCGCTGGTGAAAAATAATCAAAAAATTACAAAATCGGGATGCGTAGGCTCAAGATGAGTCAACTTGAGAATTGACCATTCAAATTGTTACCTTTTGTGTGAGTTTTTCTATTTTTATGTTCTACTGTCTGCTATTTCTCACTGGAACGTGTAAGACTCCTTGAAACTTCAAGTGTATGTTGTATTGTGTTACATGTAAGTACTTATGAGTGTGCTTTTCACAGGTCATTATCTCCGAAATTATCAGGTAAAAATTGCGCGTGCATATATACATTTGCGTTTCAAAGTACAATTTTGTTTTTGTTGCATAACATGTGAGATTATTGCATTTTTGCTACCATAACACTTCAGAAATTTTGCAGTATCATATGAACCTGAACTTATGAGCATATAGGTAGGTATCATTATTAAAGTTGTTATTTTGATGAATTGATGTGAATCATCGGCTTTCATCAACAATCATCAGATTTTTTCCTTTCTGACTATGTGGACTACCGTAAACCTGTTGTGCACGCTTAAAAATAGAAGGTGAAGATAGGATATTCACATTCTGTTTTCAAACACAACACAACACCCCTCTCAACTGTAAAACAAATCGCATTTACAAACTGCAAGGCAAATCTACAAGTAGCTTTCCTTTTGGCACATTTGTTTTGAATGACAGTTGGGAGTGTAAAAACATGGCGTGGCGCGTTTAATTGTATTATTTATGATTTACAAGATGTTTGTTAGTTTCCATCTTGATATTTTCTCCAATGTTTACGCAAACAAACAATAAAACAAAATTTCTGTGGTAAATTATTATTTTGCTGCATGCTGCTAACCGTGTGGCGACAAATTTCGCAGCGCATCTGCGTGCCACATGTGTGCGACAAAATTGCGCTCTGAATTGCGTTATTTTTATTTTCTATTTTTGTTCTTTTCTTTCGAAAGTGTGTATTTCTAAGACCTCTTTTTGCATGACCCTATATGTTTTTTGGAAACAGTAGCGATTGTCCTGTATAATTTTTTCTCAGATACTCAAACTGAAAATTTACGCAATAAATTTTACTTCTACATCTAACATCAGAAGAAAATCTGACCGGAAAACAAGCGAAGCCAATGCTTGCGATAAAAAGAAACGCGAAAAAAACCCAGTTTTCCAATAAAACTTTTTTATGAATAGGCAGTCTGAAATTTTTTTTTCACAATAGTCGAGTTTCAAAATTGCATAGTGTTATTTTGAGGGCCAAGAAAGATTTGGATTACAACAGGTACAACGTTTGAAAACATAAAAATTCTCAGCGGTATCCCTTCGAAAGAAACACTGTTGTAATAAAAATTTCAAACGTTGCTTTACCGCGTGGGGCGTGGGTATAAGACGTAAAACAGAGCCATTTCACATAAATCACTTGATTTCCAACATCTGTTCCAAACTTTTACATAGTTGCTCTTTGTATCAAATTTTCAATAGAACAGCAAAATTTATGTGTTTCAATAATTTGCTGTTTGTTGAGTATTTCAGTCTTTGATCGAGCGTTATGGTTTGAGGAATAAGTTGAAATAACAGTTTTATGAGATTGCATTGTAGGAAATCACTTATTTTGAGAGTATGCACAGTTTAGCTCACCCTGCTTTTCTTTCTTGCAATGCTTTTTGGTTCTGTTTCGGCTTGTGAGCAGTTTTCGCCAAAAGTGAGCTCGAAGTAACTAAATATTGAAATTTGATAGGAGGCGTTTTTATTGTCTACCTTTTTTACTTTGTTCAACATTTCTTAGGTAAATCCTCCGATGCGTTGAAGCAATTTTCGATGTTAGTTTATTAGTTTTCTGTTACCGCAATTTCAGAAACGCAGTTTTGTGTGTCTGTATTGTTGAAAATGTAGTTATTCAGTTCTGTCTCTGTGTTCCACCCCAGTGTCTAAGCAGCTCCCAAACACAATCGTTCTTCAGCATCGAGTTTTTTCAGCCTTTATGAGCTGTTATCCATTACCAACTAAAAAATCACTTCAAATAAATTCCACGGTTTCTCCACCTCCGAAAAC
The DNA here is from genome assembly GCA_030248135.1 of Theristus sp. LFF4_11. NCBI lineage: Eukaryota > Metazoa > Nematoda > Chromadorea > Monhysterida > Xyalidae > Theristus > Theristus sp. LFF4_11. Next base: position 2,245 of record JASANC010000040.1, on the reverse strand, counting down.
AACTGCCATACATCATTTTGCATAAGAACGCGACAAGCTATAAAAGAGGCAAGATTGATCAGCGATACTTCATGTGGAAATCCGTGGAAAGCAAAAGGAAATTCCAGATAACTTTCGTTTCCTCCACGCATACTTTCGGTTTTATGGTTTTCAGATGGTTATTTGAATCTGCAAATAACTCAAAAATAGTCCTTGTACCTTTCCGTTTTCGTTTTATATATTGTTAGTTTCATTAATCTTTTTTCAAGAAAAATCAGAGCCAAAAAGGAAACGTGTTTGAAATATGGTCGCAGGTTTTGACTGTCTCCAAGGGACAACCGAACGGAACTACGAATACTATTTTGAAAGTACTTTCTGGGTGTATTTGAGTAATTGATTCCTGTTGTTCTGTTCGTTAGACATCAGGAATGGCAAATGAAGTGCTTTTATGGTTTTTCGTAAAAGTACACGTCATAAAACTGTGGGTCGTGTCTTTACTATGTACTTCACATCTCATGGGACAATTTATGTGCTAAGTTTTGAAAATTAGAAAAATTCTAGGTTTGGTTCTGAATGTACCCTATTTTTTGTTGCAATGGCAGCTTACAGTTGTCCATAGTTTTTGCACGTTCATTTGAATCTTCAACTTGCAAATTTGCATTTCAACACATATGTGCTGAATGGCAAGTTTGTTTTTTCACGGTTCACAGATTTTAATCCCGCGTCTATGACCGTTTTTAGCTCGCAATCCTTAATCGTTTGCTTTTCATATTGATGAGAATAACGAGCATCGAGACTTCTAATGCACTATGAAGAAGTTCATCTCTGTATGCTGACAAACAAACAAAATATAGAAAAGGATTATCATATACACAGTCTTTCACTGTAATATATATTTCACATATAGATACACAAATGTACGTGAAATTTGCTTGAAGGATTAAGTTCAGTCGCAGCGAAAACGTTTATATACCTCTACACTTTGAATAGTTGTGCTTGTGCACTAAGTCAAATGTAAATCTTTATTCATCAAAAAATTCGCCGGGTATTTGAAACTTAACTGAACGGAATTCGACTAACGTGAAGAAAAATTAGTCATACTTATTTAGTTATGGATTGGTCCTGCTGAAAACATGTTTAGTATAGTCGTTTTCCATCTTTTACAAGCACTTAATCCAGCTTTATATGCATTGCACGTTATTTCACAAAGCGAGATAGAGTTTTGAGTTACTTTAAATTTTTCACGCATGATAGGGTCATGTATTTTTATTTTGCAAAAATATTTTGCTTATTTCAAAATACTTCCATCTGTTCAATCGCTTAGCTACCGCTACCGTATCTCAGGATGTCACTTTTCAAATTATTCATCATGACAAAATAGAATCAGTTATGACAGTTTTTAGCTGGCTGCATAAAATACTGCTATTGTTGCTTCCCCAGCAAATGACTACCCGAACAGATTGTGTTTCGGTTTCACTTTCAACCTGCAGAAAGAACAAGTGACGCATTTTTTGGTTTTGTCCTGTCCGTTGTCTTTACGTACTTCGTTTATGACACCAATATTTTGAGAAAACGACTGGTAACATGCAGCTTTAGTCACAGCTCTGGTGAGCAAATGCCTAATTGACAATTGAACTGCGTCGCGCATATAAATCCGCGCCCCAGAAGCATGTAATTTTAGGTATTTGGTTTTACTATATACCGCGTATTCATTTTGAGACAGTGGAGATTTCAAAAATACATTTTTAAGAAGCGTATGAAGGCAAACCTAATTAGCGATACGTTTGGTTTGGTGGTTTGGTTATAAACCACCGATTTTTCGGATCGATAAGCTGTTAAAGAACGTTTTTAGATGCTTCACTAAATCGCATTCATTAGCTTGCATGGAGCCCGGTGTAATTTGTGCAAAACACAGAACATCCTGTATTTTGCAAGATAATTCTTATCTAATGATTGTAATCTTTGATGATGCTGGAGACAAGTGGACAGGAAGAGCACGTGTGAAATGAGAACAAACAAAAATTGCACGGGGTTTATTTGCGTCCTACTCTTGCCCAATGTCCCCGATTACGGCCTGTCACTGTCTTGCAGAAAACACTCTGAGTTTTTTAACCTGTTTTGTTTTTTTATGAATCGAAACTTTTTGTTGCCAAAACAAGTTTACCTCTGAATTGCACTCTTTTTGTGCACTTTCTTCTCTGATTTATCGCGGTGTCGCGTTAAAATAACAATCATCAATCTGCATATAATTCTTCCACTCCACCCC
>JASANC010000039.1:0-33841 GCA_030248135.1 Theristus sp. LFF4_11 | reverse complement strand
GATGGCTGATTTCAAAAAAACCCTGCTATTGTTCATCAACAACGTTGGCCAAAAGCTGGCAGCCACGTTTTTTAAAGTGGACGATGCTGCACATAAGTTTACCACTCAAGACAAAAGCAGTGAACCATTTACCATTGAACAGAACACTAAACTAAAGAAACGCTCACTGATCACATGTCAAATGCACAACAACAAAACCAACAAAGCACCGAAACAAATTGTCAAACCATTGAACAGCTCTGAAACGGAGGAATCAACTGGTTAATTCGCGGGTCTCGGCCATTCCGGCCGGATCCGGCAAAATTGCGCCGGAATCCGGACCGGATCCGGATCCAATTTTAGGCGCCGGAATCCGGAAACCGGAATCCGGACCGGAACCGGCTCCATCCCTAGTGGAGTGTGGACCCCCCCCCCACAGAAAATTTTGAAAAAATGCACCATGGGGGGGTCCCACGTAGGGTTGTTAAAAAAAACAAAAATCGTCATTTTTGTTTAAAAAAAATTTTCAAAAATCAAAGTTGTGCTAAATCAATCAGGGAGTCCGAAGAACCACATATGATATGCAAGCGCCTCCCGAATGACACCCGTATGGCGGAACTTTGCAGATTTTGTTTTGGTGACCTCAATTACCCCTTTTCCAAACCGTCACCATGCCTCTTCTTGTGTTTTGACCTCCAAAACGTCACTAATTGTCCCCAGCTAAGCTAATGCTAAAGTGAAGACAAACATACCGCCTTGAAATTCGATCAATTCTTCTGATGGTGTCGCGACGACACGACACGAAGCAGCAACCAGACAACGTAGCGCTTGCAAACGGTGCAGCGAGCACAATCGGACGCTCTGCGAGGCTAATCGTCACCTTATCTGCATCGGAAATGGTAGGCTAAGCTTTGGGACGCTCAAAAACTTCATCGCAGATGTTGTCGAAGCCTAAAATCAGTCGGTAAAACGGCCCAAAATCGACTGCTAAAGGTTTTACGAGGTATAATCAAAGAAAATTTTTGTTGAACTTTCGAAAAATTGTGCAAAATTGAGGTTTTCAGAGCATATTAGAGGAAAATTTTTCGAATTAAAAAAAAAAAAAATCGACATTTTTGTTTTTTTTTTAATCACTTTTTTTTTAAAAAAAAATTTTCATTTTTGTTTAACAACCCTACTTAGAGGGCTTTGAAAATTTTTTTTTTTATTTTTTTTGTTGTTTTTTTTTTTAAATTTGGATTTTTTTAAAACGTAAAAAATTTGAAAAATTTTTCTTCTACTTTGCTCTGAAAATTCGATTTATGGCATAATTTTTTGAAAGTTCAAACCAAATTTTCTTACCAAACCAACTTCTTTGTGTGCTTAGGTAAATGTCATTATTTAGTCATTTTGACCGACGTACTCCATGTTTTTCGATTTGGATGACTTCTAGAGTCAATTTTTAGCGTTGAAATAACTTAACTGAATTGAAATATCGTTTCAGAAATCGTTTTCTTGCAACTTAGAACATGTTTTTCAGTCGGTAGGCCATGAGATGAACATGATATCTTGTTGATTGGCGTATGTTATAGGTCTACAATGGAGTTGTGCGATATATTGTTAAACAATTTGGAGCGGAGGTGTTGGTTAATACCACATCACACGACCGTTTTTCAGATACCCGATAACATGGCCACATGTTAAAACTTGCGTGCTGAGCTAAACTAACGTGTTAAACTTGCGTCTGTCAGTTGCCCGCAACGTGATCGCGATATCATGGTACGTGTTTTCGATACGATGATTTGAAGAGTGGGCTCTCGCCCTCGCCATGTGGCTGATAGCATAGCTGGTTGAACCTGAAAGTAAGTGTCTTCGGGGGGGGCAACCGGGTCGACAGGGGTTGTCGACTTAGCTACACATAGTTGTTCTAGGGGGGGGGGCCTGGGGGGGCCGGCCCCCTAGGTTTTTTTTTTCAAAAAGTCGGTTCTGCAATTTGCAGAAATTTGGTAAAAAATTTCTGCAAATGAAATTTGGTTTCTGCAAATTTCAAAAACATGACGAAAATGGTTTTTGTGCTTGTTTATTGTCATTTTTTTCATTCTGAGCATCATTTCTTAACGATGCTCAGAGTTGCAATTATCAATTGCATCGTTTTACCGTAGAATTTTTCAAGGGTTCAGAAAAAACACCAAAACCAAACCAAATTGCCAAACCAAACAATCACCAGTCATTCGTTTCAAAAATCATTCAACCTAACAACAACACAATCAATGTCAAATGAGAACCCTCATTGTTCAAATTTCGCAATCAAAGCGATGGGCTTCGATCGGTTCGACGTTCTCAAAGGTGCAAAGGTGTACGGTTTGATTTTGTATCGCCTCTTTGTTTTCATCCCCAGATACTGCATGCTTGCATGTAGTTGTACTCGGACCAGGGAATTGAATTCGTTCGCATTTGAATCGTTTCCATTCGTCAGCGATACTGCCCTTGCCCGGCAAAATTGATGAATAAAACAAGTGCAGATATGGCAGATCGGCATTTCCGTACGCCAGCAGCTGTTCAGATCCATCTCAGACAGTAGAATATTTTGGCAGTCTTGAGAACACTGTGCGCATCTTCGAATAGGTTGCTGAGATTCTCGACCTGCTCGACGACAAACTTGCGCACCGTACCTCCGCCGATGTCTTATTTTTGTATCTTCTGTTGTGTCGATGATGGATCACTTCATTCTAATTCCAAACAGAAAGCCTAACAGCAAACAATAATTTTTGATTTGATCTGATTCTGTTTTATTTTTCGAATTTGAAATACTCCGATTTTATTTACGAAGGCAAAACAAAACGCCAATCATTGCGCTACAGCAACCGCCGAAACAGCTGTTTTTGACAAAAAAAACTATTTGAAATTTCTTCCATGTTCATGTGAAACTTCAGTCAAGCGCTAAGCACAAAATGAATATTGCAGAACCAAAGTTTGTATGCAAATCTGTTTCTGCAATTTGCAGAAATCTGCTAAAAAATTTCTGCAAACGGTCCAAAATTTCTGCAAAAAACCGACGTTTTTCTGCAAAAAAAACCCAGACTCTAAATTACGGGTTATGGGGAATCAGCTGATTGGCTGGTGATCACGTGATGCATGCTTTCTGTGCAAACCAAACTCCACACACAGCAATTTCTGCACCGAAAGCATACATCACAAGATCACCAACCAATCACCCCAAAAAAATTTCGAATCTATCTCTATCAAACAGGTTTTTCGGCTCAGCTATTATCTATCTAAAAAATTTTCTCAGCCAGCTATCTATCTGAAAATTTTTGTCTTCGAAAACATAAAATGAGTCAATTTTTACCAAAATTGACCATTTTTGCTCGTAATTCTTGAAAATTTCGCTAATTTTAGGTAAAATAAGAGTTTATATTTGATTTTTAGTGTATTTTTAGCTTTATTTTGCTGTTTTTATTGCTTTTTAGCGTTTTAGCTATCTATCTATCAAATTTCAAAATTTTGACCGCCCCCCCCCAAAGTCACATGCCCCCCCCGCGGCCCCCCCCCAAAATTTTCCAGCTATCTATCTATCTAGAAAATTTGCTCCAGCTATCTATATCGGCCCCCCCCCCCAACCCCTCGGCTCTGGAACAACTATGTAGCTACAGCAAACAGGAATACTACAAAAAAGTTTTTTTAAATTGTTTTTTAATTTAAAAAAAATCCGGATTTTTTTGACATCTCTGATCTGAGGTTGCTTGCAAAGTTGCAATGAGTCGTTGTAGGTTCATAATCCAAAGCCAAGCCTTTTGGATAAGGTGAAAAATGTTTCTTGCAATGAGTCGTAGGTTCCTAAACCTAATCCTAAGCCAAGCCTTTTTGATAAGGTGAAAATGATCAATTTCACCTTATCAAAAAGGCTTGGCTTAAGTTTAGGATTAGGAACCTACAATGACTCATTGCAAGCAACATTTTCACCTTAACCAAAAGGCTTCGCTTAGGATTAGGTTTGGATAGGAACCTACTCATTTTGCGATTGCGATGGGCCACTCATTTTGCGATGGGCCATTCATTTTGCGATGGGCCATTCATTTTGCGATGGGCCATTCATTTTGCAATGGGCCATTCTTTTTGCGATGGGCCATTCATTTTGCGATGGGCCATTCATTTTGCAATGGGCCATTCATTTTGCGATGGGCCATTCATTTTGCGATGGGCCATTCATTTTGCGTTGGGCCACGTAAAAGTAAAGAGCGCCGAAAATTCTAGTTGAACTTTTGAAAAATTGTGCCAAAATTGAGGTTTTTGGAGCATATTAGAAGAAAATTTTCCGAATAAAAAATCGGCATTTTTTAATCACTTTAAAACACATGTTCAATCAGAATCTATGATTCACATTCATGATGGCAATGTTGAGTCGTCTGCGCGTTGCTGTTCTCAATTGGCTCGTCGTCATCGTCGTTGCAAATGCTCACGCACCGGACGCCGGCATTGTGTTCAAAACACTGACATTCACTGTTCAAGGCCAGCAAGGTGTCGTGGAGTGGTTAACGATTCCGCGCACGGCCTATAACGGCACTGCGTTGGACATTCGTTTTCACTGCAGTTCAAGCGAAGCACAATTCAAGTTTGTCGCGTCGTTCGTGCTTAGAAGCAGCCCGTGCCAACGAGAATTTGAAAGTGTCCTGCAGTTGGCCAGCGGTGATCAAGACCAGTTCAGTTTGGTGCTCAACGATTACTATGGCAATCCAACCACGAAAGTGCCCGAATTAAGTTACGATCAGCTGATGTATTATCGGTGTGTTCATTTGCTTGGTTTTTCTTTTGAGGTTAATTTTATCTAGCAAAAAATACACGATCCTCTACGCTGTACCTTGATTTGGGTGTTGGGTGATGGTGTGTTGGGTTCGGGCTTTCTTTTGATATTTGATTCAATGAATTTGTCCACTTCGAAGAACCTAGCACACCACAATGTAATGGTGACGTTACGTTTGGTTTGCATCGCAGGTCTCCATCGAAGGAGTACAGTTGTGGCCAGGCGACGGTGGTTGAGACACCTGCTGGCGCTCACCTGTCCCCCGTGAACGTTTCATCGAGTATTTACCAGTCCAAAAAGCCATCCATGAACAGCAAACCGCAAGCAGCACCCGTTCCTGCTCCCGCGTCCATTCGCGTGCGTCGCGCCGTTGCACCACAGCCCTCACCAACAGGTTTTACTCAGGGCTTTTGACACCTAAATAGCTGTCAGAAACGGCAACAGCTGCCAAATAGCTGTCAAAGTTAGAATGACACCGAAAAAAAACAGGGTTTGCTTTTTGAAAGCCGAAACTCCGTTTCCAACAATGGTTGCGTGCACGTTATTTGGGAGGGCTCTCTAAAAACTATTACCACGATGCCTTTCTTTTGTGCGGGATTTTATAAAACCAATAAAAGAGTTAAATCCAAAAAAACAAGTTCTGGGAACAGACAATTTGAATGAGTAGCCCCTGTTTTTCCGCAAACTTGGGTTACTTTCGAAAAACTGCGGTAAAACAGAGAGAGTGTTGAGTAGAGATATTTAGAATAACATTCTGAGATCTGAGATTGTTTTTTTGTACAAGAAGAGATCGTAGATTGAGGGAGGAGAGGCGAGCAACGTGTGGATCATTGTTGGAATTAACTCCGTGCAGGTACTTTGTGAATGACCCTTTGTGTTGATTCAACTTTGTTCTAATTCAGCATTTTTTTGTACCACGCATTTTAAAAATTTTTGTTCGTCGATTTTTTTGTTTGTTTTTTTGGAAATAAAGCCCTTTCACGGAAAAATATTTGTCCGTTTGTTATTTCTAGGTTTGATATAAAGTCAAACACCCCATTGGTGGCTAAATCTGTTTTCCGATCCGGTTTTGTCTTATTTCGCGAGCTCTGTATTTTGCGAACGTTTTTTTGTATTTTGTAAGTGGTAGCGTTAAGCAAACGTAGAGCATCGTTTTAAACAGCACAAAGCAGCAACAACGATGAGCGTTCGCTGTCCACCGAGCACGCTGCGATCACGACCAACGTGGACGCCGTCTACTTGCTGATTCTAAAGATGAGTCCTGTGATCGTCGCTGGTTCGCAGCTGTCGGCTGGACCACACAATGTGACGGTGGAGGTGGGCAGTTTGCTGCAGTGCTGCTTGCGCTTGTGAACTGTAGTTCACAAATACACTGCATTTGATTGTTCATTCATCCACCAGTTCAGGAGATCGCCGAACTTAGTGCTGGTTGTTGCAGCTCTGTGAAATCATTGTCTGTTGGTTTAAGAGCCGTGCGTTGTGTTCAGCTCAGCTGATGTATCACGGGAGCAGGGGCGCATTTCCCGAACTAGTTGGAGTGAAGTGAAGGGCAGTCTTGAGGATGGTCCCGTGCTCCGGGTGTGTTCCGAGCGGCTCGTGTACTATTCCGGCCCGCGAAATTCCGGCCCGCTCATTCCGGCCCGAAGAATTCCGGCCCGAAGAATTCCGGCCCGGAGAATTTTCGCCAGCAAGAACAATATTAAACCACACGAAGTGATTTTTGGTAAATAAATTCTAAAGTGATTTTTTTTATTTTTGTTTAGAACTTGCTTGCAGTGACTTGTTGTAGGTTCCTAATCCTAAGCCAAGCCTTTTTGATAAGGTAAAAGGGTCACAAATCCTGTTCATGATAAAAAAATTTAAAAATTTAGTTGTAGTTTCTTTTTTCCAAAAGGTTTCACTTTCCAAAAAAGCAAACAGGACGAACATCATTGAAAATACACTGTAACATGTGAACATCGATATTTTTATTTTATTATTTCATTACCAAAATCACTTCGTGTGGTTTAATATTGTTCGTGCTGGCGAAAATTCTCCGGGCCGGAATTCTCCGGGCCGGAATTCTTCGGGCCGGAATGAGCGGGCCGGAATTCTTCAGGCCGGAATTAGCGGGCCGGAATTGTACCCCCCCCCGTTCCGAGCAAGCGGTCACATGCTCGGTGTTGTTCGTAAGATCATAACATTCAAGAATGAGCCTCAGCGACTTGAAGATTCGCAGGTGCGTTGGAAGGGAGCGCACGGCTATCTCAGCGCGAGTGATTACCCTTTGCTTCCATTTTACGCAATCATGTGCGTTGTGTACGGTGTGTTCGCGCTCGTCTGGCTTGTCGTTGGCTTGTGCCAGTGGAAGGACCTGCTTCGCATTCAGTTTTGGATCGGTATTGTTTGTTGAGAGTTTTTTTTTGATGACATATTTTGACGATATGATTTTTGAATGCGTCGCATTTAGGAGCTGTCATTCTGCTTGGTATGGTTGAGAAGGCGTTATTCACTGCTGAATATCAAGCTGTCAATATTACTGGTATACCGGTCGAGGGTACCATACAGGTTTGTGTCTACGTTGTTGTTTTTTCTCGAAATTATCTTTTATTATAAATGCAAGGTTAGATGTACACGAAAACCAGCAATCTGTAAGTGCGAAATCGCAGCTAGCCGAGCTGATCTCGTGTCTCAAGCGAACACTAGCACGAATGCTAGTGATTGTGGTGAGCGTTGGTTTTGGCGTCGTCAAACCGAGACTCGGCGCCACCCTGCACAAAGTGGTTGCTGTTGCGTTCGTCTACTTTATACTGTCGTCCATCGAGGGCAGTGTGCGCGTGTCAAGGGTGTGTCGCGCTCGACCGCCATTCGCATTTCCATTGTTTATCTGCGTTTTGTTTGGTGGTAACCACTTATATTGCGAACTACTAACTGATTGGTTCATACCACCACTATTATTCGCTGTTCGCAGGTACGTTCAACAACTTGAATTTTCCGATTGTAGGAGTATGGTTGCATGGCATGCACCGTCTGAACGTTTTTTTTACTTTTCAGTCCCATCCGGAACTTGATCAACAAAAGCGTCTTGCACTAATACCGCTCATTCTATTGGAAGTCGCTATCTTCTGGTAAATTTGACAAAAATTAAACGCTTCTTGGGTTCAGGCTCAAATCTTGCAACTTTTGTTTGTTAATTCAGCTCAATTCAAAGCTAGTTTACACCAACAACAATGACATGCTTTCAGGTGGGTGTTCACTTCATTGTCAAACACGATGCGCGCCCTGCGGCTGCGTCGAAACGAAGTGAAACTGTCGTTGTATCGTCACTTCACGAACACGCTGATATTCGCAGCTATTGCCAGCGTCATATACATGATTTGGTCACTCGCTAAACACGTGTTCACGAAATGCCTCAAAGACTGGAAAGAAATGTACGTTTTTCTTTATTTGGAGAATGGAGGCACTTCATGTGTTATGAGAGCTGTAGATGTTCGTTCAGTGAGTTCAAGTTAGATTTTGATGATGTGGTTCAGTGAGCGATTGTAGCGTTTCGCGTTTCCATCAACCAGTTCTTGTGCACAGCTTTGTTTGCAATCCGCATAGGTGGGTGGACACAGCGTTCTGGCACGTGCTATTCTCAGTGGTGTTGTTGGTGATCATGATTCTGTGGCGACCGACAAACAACAACCAGCGTTATGCGTTCACACCGTTGCTCGACAATGATGAGGATGATGACGAAGGTTGCGCTGGTTTTGTGTTGCGCTTGGCTCCGTGTGCTCATAGGCTGCTGAATCTGCATCGCTGAGCACAACGCACTGATTGGCTGCATCGCTTGAGTACATGTACAACGCACTGATTGGCTGCATCGCTTGAGTACATGTACAACGCACTGATTGGCTGCATCGCTTCAGTATATGTACAGCGCACTGATTGGCTGCATCGCTTCAGTACATGTGCAACGCACTGATTGGCTGCATCGCTTGAGTACATGTACAACGCACTAATTGGCTGCATCGTTTGAGCATAACGCACTGGCTAAATGAACCACACAAATCAACTGAAGCCCGATTTTCACGTTGTGTTTGGCGTTTCGGAAAGCAAAACAAAAATTATCAGAAACGAGCAGACTTTGATGAGCGCTTGCGTTTCAGAAGATACCATCTTCAGCGGTGCGTTTACGACTGGTGAGAGCATGGCGATGCGCGGTATGGCGTCGACAACGAAGCCCGAAAACCGCAAGGAACGCAGCACCGATGCTGACATGGACTTGGAGGTGCGGTCGAGTCTGGAAAGCATGGCGTTTTGCGTTTTGTGTTGTTTTTTGTGATATCACATCGGAATCGCTTGCTCTGCATGGGCACTTTGCTGATTGGCTGCACCATGTTTCTATGACCAACAGACCAATTAGGGCTGCTTAGGGTTGAAAAAGCCGGTATTTTTCAAATCGCGGTAAAAAACCGGTATTTTTACCGTTTTTTACCGGTAAAAAAATGGAAAAAACGGAGTATTATTTGGTGAGAATTGTTGAAAACCAATGGTACGAAGACTTGTACAACAAGTTTCGAGTTGTTGAAGTTAGTCTTTCGTGACAAAACACAACCCTCAAGTGTGTTTTTTGCCAATCGTGGGACGCGCGGCAGCGCAGTCCCACAATATTATTTCAGAAAGCTCATTGCGAATATTTTGAAATTTCAATCGACCATAACATTCATGATAAATGACTAAACCAAGAAATGCTATTTGCTGTGCTAAGGTGGCCCGATACCCTATCCATCCAAACCAAAAAATTAAACATCGGTTGCTTCTGTGATTTTACAGAACAAAAAAACCGAAAAAAAATTCAGGTTGTTGTTGTCGTTATTGTTGTTGTCGACCGTTTCGGTGTCCACAGGTAGTGGCATGGACAGAGATTCATATGTCAAAAAAAGAACCACAGCGGTTTTACCGCTTCTTAATGCCGGGCTCATCATTTTTTGTTTCGATTACTTCGTTCAACAGTTCATCCAGCTCCTCATCACTGACTTCATTCGCATCTTCATCAATCATTTTTTCGCGAATTTCGGTCGGAATATACTTGCAGGCTTTAAAAGTCCCTTTGCCAGTGAGATGGTCTCGCATTCTTTGAATATTGATCGACATTTGGGTACATTCGGTTGGGTTCTGTTCTGGCGGCGGACAAAGCTTGCAGCGAACAAATTCCGTTTTTGCGGTACCAAATGGACGGTCGACTGGTATAAAATTTTCTCGGATAATATCCTGTTTTATTCGTGGCATTTTTGTTGTTTCTTGCAATCAGGTTGCTTTCTAAAAAATATTTCACTCGCGACGCGCCAGTTTCACTGAAACACGAAAGACCAAATTCTGGCGTTCACGGCCAATTCGATAGAGAAAGGGTGTTTGGCTTGGTGGTCCGCTCCCATGACGAAAGAAAGGCAAAAGCCAAAGTCATCACCCAGTTAGGATACAAAAAGGAAATCCGAATTTTTCACTCAGGACTCAATGCATACACAAGCACACGAAAAACAAGAAAACAAAATACTGCTTTTCTGTGTCCCCGCAGGTTCTTGTTTTCGTCGGGTCGGGGTCGGGCACACTTGATGTTGGTACCATTAAGTGCAAAACTATGACCAAAACAAAGCAAACACAATGAAAAAATTTCACGTCAAAAATTGAAAAAAACCGGGGAAAAACGAAAAAAACGGGAAAAATACCTGGTTGTTTTCCCGTTTTTTCAGGACCCCATTTTTAGCCTCCGTAAAAAACGCGTAATAAAACGCGTTTTTTTACCGGTAAAAAACCGGTATTTTTACCTTTTCAACCCTAGGGCTGCTCGCTCTAATTACAGCAGGGGACGCTGTGAAATTGTGCATTGTACAGGGTAAACCAAAAAAGTTTCCAATTTCAAAATGCGCTCACTGGTGTGTGCTGAAGTGTTTTGAGCGGAAAATTGGAACACTATTAGAAAACATTTGGAGGTTTATTTTTCTGACCAAATTTTTTTCACGGTATGTTGCCTTTATCATTAACTACAGCAGCATATCTGGATTCTGGAAAACATGAAAAATCGACAAATGTTGTGAAATGCAGAGGGTTGATTTAGCTGTAACAAAGATCATATGATGAACGTTGGTGACAACCCGAGTGTTCACACAACACAAAAAAAAGATTGAAAAAAACAATACGCACATACAGTAGCTTGAAAATGCCGAATGTTGAACTGCATTTGAACAGTCATTGATCAACCTGATGTTTCACTTCGAGTCTGAGCGTGCGTGAGCGGTTCTGCTCAAAACAGTTGCGAATTTATCTTTCCAGATGCAATTTTTTCCTTTTTTAAATCACACAATTTGACACTCTGATATTTTCACCATAGCAGACTGGTTGTTTCTGCAGTAAAAGATGCGATTCCATTTTCAGTCTTTGCTGCCATCATGGTTTGGTAGGTGGCAGAGCAGCGAGTCTGGTCTGTCAGTTGGTGGGAACATGCGAATAACTTTTCCACAGTGGTTCGGCAATTTTGCACAAAATTCATTTTGACGTGACGATGCATCAGTTCGGAAGTCCGTTTATGAGCAATGATAAACAGTGAGATTATGGATGAACATTGTTTTTCGTCAAAAATTGCTGTTTTTTTTTGAAAATTACACTGTAAAAATGAACTGAAGCGTGTAAGCCAAAAAATTAGATCACAAAAAACCAAAAGTGTTTTAACAGTGTTCCAAATTTTAAATCATGGGGTCCCAGCACAAGCCAATGAGAGCATTTTGGAATTGGTAGGAATGGCACGGAAAAGAAACCGTTTTTTCGTGAAAAGAAACCTTTTTTAACCGTTTTTTTCCTGCCAAAAATGAAAAACCGGTTTTTTACCAACAGAAATTCTGAATTTTCAGTCGTCTAAACAAATCCAAATTTTTAGTCGTAGAATCCACCACTCAATTGTGTTATTGAGTTCTGATGCCTGTTGATGACGAGAACACCGTTGATTATTGTTCAAAAAACCGACAAGAGCAGGTTTTAAGCCAGCTTTTCTTTCTCAATTGTGTGTTTGGCAAAATCCAGAGCAATATTCTGAGCCTGGAAAACCATTTTCGAGTTAAAAGTTCTGTTTTAAGAGGCTGTCCGCGACTCAGACGACCCTAATGCCTGTTAGCCGCGGCCAGCCAATTTTTCGACTTTTAGTTTTCGACATTCTGATAGGGGGAATAGTTAGATATACGCAAGAAACTCTCCCAAAAAAATTTTCAGCCCCTAAGACCCACTGTGGCGAGCTGTGGGGCCTTGAGACCGAAGCCAGGTCAAGCAAAACACGATTTTTGCTGTTTTTGCACAAAAATGGCCGTAACTCTGCACTCCTTTGACCTTATACCTTCATCCGGGTATCAAACAAAAGCGCAGAACCTGCGCTAACAGCTCAAAATTAAAAAATAAAATTTGGGTAAAAATTACCTTTTTTAGGGGCAAAAATGTGCAAAATTTGGGTACTCCAAAAACGGTCAAAAATGCAGTTTTTTGCCAAAAAATAACCGTAAATTTTAAAATGCAAAGCAGGTAACTACAGGGCGTTATAGTCCCCGTTAATGCGCATTTCACCCATGCATTCGATTTTTCCAATCGAAGCCCGCTCATTTATTTTGATGGGCTCAAAGTTTGGTGCCCAAAAACCCGATTTTCACAAATTTGCTCTTTTTAGTCTGAAAATTGGTACTTAGGGGTTATTTTGAACGCAGAACACGATGCTGACATTTAAAAACTTGAAAAGTGCCTATTTTCCCCCAAAAACCAGGTTCCAACATTTAAAAACCCTTTTTGGGGGCAAGATTGATCATGGGTGACCCGGACTATAAAAATAAGGTAAAAAGTCTGAAAATTGAGCCAAAAAGTGCAGAAGAGTCTGCTAAAGAATAATGAGCAATATTATAAAAACTAATTAAAAATTTTTGTTGTGCAGAAAATCTTTCAAACATAGACAAAAATACCAAAAATACGAATTTTTGCTGTTTTTGCACAAAAATGGCCGTAACTCTGCACTCCTTTGGCCTTATACCTTCATCCGGGTATCAAACGAAAGCGCAGAACCTGCGCTAACAGCTCAGAATTAAAAAATAAAATTTGGGTAAAAATTACCTTTTTTAGGGGCAAACATGTGCAAAATTTGGGTACTCCAAAAACGGTCAAAAATGCATTTTTTTCCCAAAAAATGACCGTAAATTTCAAAATGCAAAGCAGCTAACTACAGTGCGTTATAGTCCCCGTTAATGGGCATTTCACCCATGCATTCGATTTTTTCAATCGAAGCCCGCTCATTTATTTTGATGGGCTAACAGTTTGGTGCCCAAAAAAACCGATTTTCACAAATTTGCTCTTTTTGGTCTGAAAATTGGTACTTAGGGGTTATTTTGGACGCAGAACACGATGCTGACATTTTAAAATTTGAAAAGTGCCTATTTACTTTTAAAAACCAGGTTCCAACATTTAAAAACCGTTTATGGGGTAAATTTTGATTATGGGTGACCCGGACTATAAAAATAAGGTAAAAAGTTTAAAAATTGAGCCAAAAAGTGCAGAAGAGACTGCTAAAGAATGATGAGGAATATTATAAAAACTAATTTAAAATTTTTGTTGTGCAGAAAATCCCTCAAACTAGACAAAAATACCCAAAATACGAATTTTTAGGGTAAGTTTCCCTCAGGATGCGACTTAATTGAAGGAAAGTTCCTCCGTTGTTGCTGTAAATAGACACAAACATGTAATAAAGCCTGATAAACACCATTTCTCATTTGTTAAAAAACTAATTGAGCAAGATATTACCCACAAAATGCCTGAAATATACATTTTTCGTTCAAAATTGTATTTGCTTTGGGTCCCGAAAGGAAAAGGATGATAGAGTTTGTGTCTGACATTATGTTGTTTGGGTTATTTTTGACGCTGAACACGATGCTGACACTCAAAATTTCAAAGGTGTCTATGTTATCCAGAAAACCTGGTTTTCTTTGGTATGAGATGCAAGAAAACTTGTGCCAGTGTTACCGAAACTTGGCACCGAGGTCTAATTCGGTCGGCAAGATTATACTAATTTCCACGATTTGTGTCATTAGTTTATCATCCCGTTCTAACTTTTTAGGTTTCCTTATTGTGTTTTCTATTTTTTTGTGTTATTCGTGTCTATAGTCATGTATTGTCAAATATGGTGCAATGGGAGTAATTGTGTGACAATCTCAGAAACATAGTCTAGTCTAGAAAACCTGGTTTTCTTTGGTATGAGATGCAAGAAAACTTGTGCCAGTGTTACCGAAAGTTGGCACCGAGGTCTAATTCGGTCGGCTAATACTAATCCCATACATACATACGAATTTCATTTACGATTTAAAATGCGAACAAATGTCACAGAAACTTTTATTTTTGAATCAAATCACCTTTGAGGTGATAGCTTGGACATAACAACAAGTAATATGTCGCTTTGAAAAACTGACAAGGTGATCTAAGTTGGTCTGCTGAACATGTACCAATGCTTTTGGAATCAGAAGAATCAAACACGAATAAAAATTTGATTGTTCGAAACACACGCACGCAAATGCAAAACAAATGTGCCAGAAAATAAATCTGACAATGCTCTTAGAAGAAGCACACAAATTACGAATAAATCCGGATTGCTAGCAACACACACAAATTCAGAAGAAATGTAGTGAAATCTAAAATTTCAAACGCATATGTAGCTTGGCATAGTGCAGACACGGTCAACTCCGCCCCCTCACAAACTATACTATTGCACGCATGCGAACGAACAGCCAATCAGCTAGTTGTATATGTTTGTGCGTTTGACTGTAGGGTATTATTGAGTATGCTGTATTTCAACTATCATAGATACATGAACAATGTACATTAAGCATTGCTGTTTATTGTTGTTTTTATGTTTCTGAGATTGTCACACAATTATTCCCATTGCACCATATTTGACAACACATGACTATAGACACGAATAACACCAAAATAAAAAAATAGAAAACAATAAGGAAACCTAAAAAATTCGAACGCGATGATAAACTAATAACACAAATCGTGGAGATTAGTATAATCTTGCCGACCGAATTAGACCTCGGTGCCAAATTTCGGTAACACTGGCACAAGTTTTCTTGCATCTCACACCAAAGAAAACCAGGTTTTCTAGACAACATAGACACTTTTGAAATTTTTGAGTGTCAGCATCGTGTTCAACGTCAAAAATAACTCTAATAACAAAATGTCAGACACAAACTCTATCATCCTTTTCCTTTCGGGTCGCAAAGCAAATACAATTTTGAACGAAAAATGTATATTTCAGCCATCTTGCTCAATTAGTTTTTTAACAAAAGAGAAATGGTGTTTATCAGGCTTTATTACATGTTTGTGTCTATTTACAGCAACAACGGAGAAACTTTCCTTCAATTAAGTCGCATCCTGAGGGAAACTTACCCTAAAAATTCGTATTTTGGGTATTTTTGTCTAGTTTGGGAGATTTTCTGCACAACAAAAATTTTTAATTAGTTTTTATAATATTGCTCATTATTCTTTAGCAGACTCTTCTGCACTTTTTGGCTCAATCTTCAGACTTTTTACCTTATTTTTATAGTCCGGGTCACCCATAATCAATCTTGCCCCCAAAAAGGGTTTTTAAATGTTGGAACCTGGTTTTTAGAGGGAAATAGGCACTTTTCAAAATTTTCAATGTGAGCATTGTGTTCTGCGTCCAAAATAACCCCTAAGTACCAATTTTTAGACCAAAAAGAGCAAATTTGTGAAAATCGGGTTTTTTGGGCACCAAACTTTGAGCCCATCAAAATGAATGAGCGGGCTTTGATTGAAAAAATCAAATGCATGGGTGAAATGCCCATTAACGGGGACTATAACGCACTGTAGTTAGCTGCTTTGCATTTTGAAATTTACGGTCATTTTTTGGCAAAAAATGCATTTTTGACCGTTTTTGGAGTACCCAAATTTTGCACATGTTTGCTCCTAAAAAAAGTAATTTTTACCCAAATTTTATTTTTTAATTCTGAGCTGTTAGCGCAGGTTTTGTGCTTTTGTTTGATACCCGGATGAAGGTATAAGGCCAAAGGAGTGCAGAGTTACGGCCATTTTTGTGCAAAAACAGCAAAAATTCGTATTTTGGGTATTTTTGTCTATGTTTGAGAGATTTTCTGCACAACAAAAATTTTTAATTAGTTTTTATAATATTGATCATTATTCTTTAGCAGACTCTTCTGCACTTTTTGGCTCAATTTTCAGACTTTTTACCTTATTTTTATAGTCCGGGTCACCCATGATCAATCTTGCCCCCAAAAAGGGTTTTTAAATGTTGGAACCTGGTTTTTAGGGGAAAATAGGCACTTTTCAAATTTTTAAATGTCAGCATCGTGTTCTGCGTTTAAAATAACCCCTAAGTACCAATTTTCAGACCAAAAAGAGCAAATTTGTGAAAATCGGGTTTTTTGGGCACCAAACTTTGAGCCCATCAAAATAAATGAGCGGGCTTCGATTGGAAAAATCGAATGCATGGGTGAAATGCGCATTAACGGGGACTATAACGCCCTGTAGTTACCTGCTTTGCATTTTGAAATTTACGGTCATTTTTTGGCAAAAAACTGCATTTTTGACCGTTTTTGGAGTACCCAAATTTTGCACATTTTTGCCCCTAAAAAGGGTAATTGTTACCCAAATTTTATTTTTTAATTCTGAGCTGTTAGCGCAGGTTCTGCGCTTTTGTTTGACACCCGGATGAAGGTATAAGGTCAAAGGAGTGCAGAGTTACGGCCATTTTTGTGCAAAAACAGCAAAAATCGTGTTTTGCTTGACCTGCCTTCGGTCTCAAGGCCCCACAGCTCGCCACAGTGGGTCTTAGGGGCTGAAAATTTTTTTGGGACAGTTTCTTGCGTATATCTAACTATTCCCCCTATCAGAATATCGAAAACTAAAAGTCGAAAAATTGGCTGGCCGGAATCGGGCTGTCTGAGTCGCGGACAGCCTCTTAAAACAATTTTAAAAACGTGAAAAGAAACCGGTTACTTTTCACAAATTATTAAAAAAACCGGTTTTTTCCATCTCTAGGAATTGGAACTTTTTGTGGTTCACCCTGTATTACTGTGTGTGTTATCATAAGTTGATTGATCCGTAAGTCACTGTAAATTTGCAGTTTCGGTTTTTTTTTCTCTAAATTTTGTTTATCTATTTTAGCGTGAACTGAAATGGGTGGACGAACACATTCCCAGCTCAATCGCAGATAAATTGGTGGCGGACAGCGACGAGGAAGTGGAACAAACAAAGTTTGAGGTGTCAAAAATGCAGTGATTGTAATCGTGGTGAAGTTTAGTTGTTGTTCACTTGTTGTTATTTATGGGTCGGTCGGCTCGGCATTATTAACTTCACCTTGCCGTCTTGTTTGCGTTTTTTGTCACGTATGTTTGATTGGCTTGTGTTCGTTGCTAGATGGGTTCTGTTGGCTTCTTCATATTTTGTTGTCTGGAACATTGAAAAGGGCTGTGGTATGTGATCTTTCTGCTTCTTTGGGTATGTGTTGTTTAGCAGACCTGCAAACTAACGCACGTTAGACTGTATCCGCAGAATACAGCAACTCAGCACGTCAACGCTGAAAGCAACATTGCGTGTGGGAGTTCAACTTGTGATCGGCTGTTTGCTCTGACCAGGGGCCAGTTTTAGATACAAAAGCTTAGCAGTCCAATAGTGCTACACCACTGAACCCCTGAGTGAAATTTAGAAACATCACAGTTTCGTTTTTTTCATGCAACAGCTCGTGAACGTGACGTGAGGAAACTGAAATTTGTGGATTCGTGAATTGATTCCGGCGCTCAGTGGTGTAGCTCTATTGAACTGCCAAGTTTTATAAAGATGTCTCTAGGGGGGTCAGTTTTACAAAAGTTTAATAGTCTAGCGACTAGTTTAGCGACTAGCGCTGCATCATTGGGCCCCTGAATAAATTCATGAGACAATACAATTTTTTACATCACCTTGAAAGCTAACATTGACTGACACTGAGTGAATCAGTTTACGTGGAATGACGAAACTGAGCTGACTTCATTGATACGTTGAGTGATGTAGTGGCGCCAGCGGAACTGCATTAGTAATAAGCTTTGATAAATCTGGCCCCAGAACTTGGCAGGTCGGTAAAGGCGGTGTCATCCTACCCAAATTTCCTAGTCACTTCACTCAACATTTGTTTCGATTCATCGTTTCGACATTGCAGTCTCTGCAACTTGAATTTAAATTTTGGATTTGGTTAGATAAATATTGATCTTCCTGTGTGCTGTAGATACCTCTGTAAATTCAAATTCCATCAGCTTCAAAGTTTGTTGATGGTGTTGAAATGTGGGGTGGTGTGTGACAGTTGGGTTCAGAGTTCAATGATTTCTGTTTTACAGTGATACGTTGAAGTGCATTCAGACATGTTTTTTGTCGTTTCTTTTTTTTCCGATGATTGCTCCAGTTTCCAGTAAAATGAATTTCAGGTGTGGAAATTATTTTTTTTTCATTTTTGAACAGGTTTTGCTAAAAAAGCGCGCACAACGCAATTAGACACTTATCATCTAGTTTCATTTTATACAACGATAAAACTCCACAATCACAAAACAGTGAAGGCTAGAGCGGTTAAAATCACGACGACTGAAAATTAGCAGAGAATCGTCAGTAGGACATCAAGGAAAACAAAAGAACCCGCAACAGAAGTGGACGACCACTCGGGCACATCGTCGTAGCAGTGCATTTGCTGTGGTTGATCGGTTGCAGTTCAGTGTGAACGCGCTGCGTGTTTGTTGTTACTCCCACCGATGCGTCCTGTCTGCGTGATGCGCCGCACGACGGCGGTGTGCAGCAAAGAACTGACGTCTGGGGGGACACGGCGCCAACAGCAGGAGGCCGCGGTTGCGACGGTCGGACACGCAGCTCGCACGGTCGAACTCACAGCGCGACGTGTACCTGCTCAGTTGCGCTGGTGGCGTACGGCAAGGTATAAAGCTTTGCACAAAATCATGTCACTGGTTTTCATTCTTCTCAAATTTATTTTAAACTCCAGTTACAACTACCAGCAGCTACACCTGCCGCCAACAAGTGTGATGTCATCATCATCTCATCTCAAACGCATAGAATGCAGGCGCTGACCAGTGCCGCGGGTATGGCAAGCTGACGCATGAGCCGTGCATGCCTTCACTCACATTCTGCCGTGCTGATCGCACAAGCTGGCCTGCCAGTCCTCAGACAGCAGCGCAGGCGCGTTTGCCTCAGCCGTGCTCAGTGGACAACTCGCCGGGCAGCACGTGCCTGCGAAATACCGTCGCAAGGTCACTTGATTTTGTTCTTTCAAACTCAAATTGAGGTATACATTTTAAAACAGTGTTTGTACCTGGGTAATCAATGTTCACTGTGACGTTTGCACGCCGCAGCAGAACGCACCGCGTGTGCTCGAACTCGCATTCGTTCGCGTGCGTTTCACCTGAAAATGCAGGGTGGAGTGGCTCTGAAAGTTGGCGGGCGAAACAAACACAAATGACAGTGATAGAGACAACACTGAAACAAAAACCGACCAAGATGGTCAAGTTGGCTGCAACCAAAATATGTACAAAACGTGGTCGGGGCGGAGCCAACGGCTACTTATGGTGGCCACTGACCATCTGACCAGTATTTGGTCAGCTTTTGTGTGAGTGGAGGGTGACTTATACCGAGGGTATCGCAGACCGGTTGAAAGCTGACGGCACAAAACGGTTTCACGCAACACTGCCCTGAAATGGTTCAGCATAATAGCCGATGTTGTTCTCAGACATTCCACATATCGCATTCCAATACAACCTCTGTAATCGACCGTGACTGCGCCGTCAGTCGTTTGCCCGTTGTCCATTTCAGCGCGTCTCCGTTTGCACTGGTCCATCTCAATCTTGCATCGATTGTCGTGCGTCTGCCCGTTTGAGTCGCATACGGGCCCGGACAGCGCGCAATCGTCAGCCGGCTGGCAGCAGACACCTTCGTAGCTCAGATGCACTTGCACCTGCTGACGGGCGGCGTTGCATTCGGCAACACTGCGCCAAGCAACAATGCTACTAGTGAGTGGCAACAATGCTACTAGTGAGTGGCAACAATGCTACTAGTGAGTGCACACTGCGCATCTAAACGTCGCAGTTTGCTGCTCATTTCTTGATTGACTACATTCAAATCAGGCCTATCATCGACTGTTCAAAGACGCAGCCAACCAGATTGAAGCCCTGATGAAAGTCAGCAGGTGGTATTCCTGTCAGTGTGCAATTTGCTTCAGTAAAGTGAGAACACACAATAAAAACAGGAAACCTCAGCACCGGCACTTACGCAAACCAACAGGGATTCCGGTGCGTGAATCCGAGCGAGTCGCAGACGGGATGCTCTTCGTGCGAGCACGGCGCGTCACAGCAGACGCCCTCGTGTCGTAGCGTCAACGCGGCGCTGTGACGTTGTGATGCGATGCAACGTTTGTGCGCAAACACGCACCGATTCAGGTGTGTTGCGCCAGACGAGTCGCACACTGGCCGGTATTCGTATGGACAATCGCTCAACAGTGCACAACACGCACCTGCGCAATCACCAGCACCTTTTAACAACTGAAAGCAATTTGGCGTGCCAGAAATGCCAGGTATTGTTCAGTGTTGACACTAACACAGGTGGTCACTTTTTGCACTTTAGCACAGCGCAATAACTGAATTCCACATTGAGAAAAAAAGGCACTATAAGAGTAATTAAAAATAATAACAAGAGTTCAGCTGGAAAAGAAATGTTACGTTCTCATTCGGGGTTTGTTTTTAGCGCATTTAAGGTCAACAACAAAATTTGTTGTATTGCAAAAAATTGTTGCCTTGTGCGTTTTCTTGCAATTGTGGCAGGCTTTTTTGCAGTTGTAATTATTTTAACCGGATTGACAGAAGCAACCTCTGTAATCAATCGCTAGTTTCTTGCCGCTTTGACGACCGAAGCACGCGAGCATGTTGAGCTGACACTCGTTCACGTAAGTGCGTCCTGTTTCAAGCGAACACGCTGGTTTTTATTGGTTATGTAAAAACACAAATGACTCGATCAACCAAACTCAAAGTCATCGGTTTCAAGACTTTGATGAGTGGATGTTTTTTTCAAAGCACGGGACGTCATTTTGGCTGAATTCGTTCTTATAATTACGGTGTATCAAACCAACCATCGGATCCGCACACTGGGTCGTATTGATTGTTGCAATGTCTGAGGCAACTGGCCCGTTGACAGGCACCAAAGTGTGTAAGGCCAAGTGCAGCGGTGCGGTCGCGACGGATGGACAAACAGCGGGCGACTGCGAAATCGCACGAATTCTGCAAAAAATGATTGTCAACTGGAAACTAAGTTTCGATAACTGGGGGAAGGGAATGTAATGCAAATCTAGTTTCCGGTGGATAAACGACCAAAGCGAACCATCCATGTCACTCCGTTGGCGTCACACAGTGGCGACCAAACATTCGGACAGGCCGTTCGCTGATCACCGCAGCATTCGCCGTCATACGCCATGGCAACGTTGAAACCTGTGTTTTTGTTCGTGGCCATGTGAACTTGCATGTGGCATTGTTTTGTAGCCTGGAATGCTTCTCCTTACCAGCAAGGCAGGCGTCGCGTTGCATTTTGCAATGATTGATGTGCGTTTTGCCATCCGATCCGCAAACAGGCATGTATTCCATGGTGCACGCTGATTGACAGTCTTCAGGTGGAGGTGGAGGTGGAGGTGGTGGCCTGGGTGGCTGTTGATCGACGGGCACTGCAATCGCTGGCTTCAGTGGATCCGTCGACGGAAATTTGATCGTTGCAGGCTCAGCGATTTCCTCTGGCGGTGGGGGAGGTGGTGGTGGCCGCGGTGGGCCTATCGTAAAATACACTCAAAAAAATGTTCAGCAAGACGCCCTGCTATCGTTGGTTTGGTACACAGCAGATTAAGAAGTTCACTTCACTAAGATTCGAAATGCTAAAAATCATACTGCACTTCTTGCTCTGCTGTCAACTGTAGCAGAGCATCTTGCTGAACATTTTTTGAATGTGTGTACAAAGTGTTTGTACAGTTTGAGTATATGTAGAACGCAACTTCATTTAAAGTCAGCATAGACAAAAAACGTACTCGGTCAGAAACAAACTAACGGTTTGGTGGTGCCATTGTGTTTGCGCGACATGGCCCGTTGTAGGCGATGTTCAGCACCACACCAGCGACGAACATGGCGCATTGGTGGTGCTCAAAGTGACACCGACTGGCGTGCGTCTGGTTGCGAGTGTCGCAGAGTTGTTGCGAGCTCGCAATCGAATCCACTCGTCCGCACGCCTCCAGAGACGGGCAGCACGCGCCCGTGTGGTTGAAGTGCAGTGGTTCGCCGAATCTGACAAGTTCTGAACGATTTCGAAATTCGTCGCTGAGAAATCTTTGAAAACAAGCGAGCACAAACTTTTTCTCGAAAATACAACTGGCAATCTCGAACTCGCAGCGTGATTTCGTCATTCCGTCGGCGTCACAAATCAAGTCTGCCGTGGCTTGCGACGAACGCGACGTCTGCGGGCAGATGCGCATGCACTCCGCACAGGTGCCTTCGAATAGAACCTGCCAATGCAAACACATTTGATCGCACTGAAAGACATGGACAACACTGAGAAACATTTCAATCACTAGTTTGTCAACTTATTTTTATAAGGAAACCAGTGGAATCAGTGATTACTCAACTGAGAGTTTGTTGTTTACCAACTTTTTTCAGGGCTTGTGTAATCTTCAATTTGTGAATTTTCTTGAACAAAACAGAAGAAGCAATTGCAAATGGCGACCTCCAACAAATGGCCAGTGGCATCGCGATGCTGGCATTGCGCCAACTGGAACCAACATGGATTCTTGTACGTCTGTAAGTCGTCGGCGCACACGGCAGCGTCCTGGTGGTCGCATCGTGGCAGGTCAGCGCAGTCGGCAGGCAGACAACGGCCGTCGTGCGCCAACGTCAACACGGCACCCGCACGAGCCGCCTGACAACGCGCGTACGTAAAGTGGCACAGGTTGCTGCACAAAATTACGCTGTTCACACTCAGCACGAGACTTCAGCGAAATGTTCAGCCTTTTTTTGAGTAACACTGATGAGGCGACTCAACACCACCGAAGAACTTGTACCGAGCAAGAAGTTCGTTCGGCAACCACTGGTTGCTCTGGTCTGGTTCATCACTACACAAACTGACCAAGACACTGAGCAACTTGAATCCAATAATCACCAAGCTTATCACTTGCATTAAGCCATTGAAACTTGGTTTCTTGTTTCAGTGTTAAGAAGCTTGTAAGCTTAAAAAGGAAAAAAAACATAAAAGTTCTCATTCTCAGTGAGCACATGGTCTATTTTTAAGATTAAAAAATCGTGAGCGCTCACTTGTGCGTCACACCATCACTGTCGCACACCGGTTCCTCGGCTTCTTGGTCGCAATTGGGAGACTCGGGGCAGTCGACGTGGTTGCTGAGCGACAGCCGGTCGGCCGTCGAAAGGCATTCGCCCTTGTAGGCAGCGTAGACGACAAGCCCCGGCGAGTGTTCGCTGTTGTACAGCAGACATTTGTAGCGCTCCAATTCGCATGCGCTCGCGTGCGTGCGCTCATTGTTGTCGCACACCGGGCTGCAATCGTTTTGTAAACTATGTTGCGCTGGAAAACATTCTGAATTGCACCGCCAACACAAATGGCTGCACCCATATGCCGGATGCCGGACTTAGATCTGTCAAGCAGATTGGAGTTGGCCTTGGCACAACAAATTCAAAACACGCGAATTTAAACTCAGCCAATCGCACCCATGCTCGCGGCTATCACAAGGCCAGTTGCATTTTTTCGACGACCCCCGCTCAACGTCGACCAATTCGTCCACTATTGGATTGCTGCCTGTGCATTCGCCGTCATGAGCGATCTCTAACGGTTTGGTCGCTGCGGCAGCATCAAGCCGCTGCAGACACTGATGGTACTCAAAAATACATCGGTTTTTGTGCGTCATGCCGCGTGTGTCGCAGACAGGCCGGACGTGCTTGGTGCAATGCAGCGCCATACACATGGATTCGGTGGACTTGTGCTCTTTGCGGCGATTGCTGTTTGGTTGACTTTGAGTACTCGATGTGAGCAGTGATTCGTCAATGGAGGCAACTGGTGGATGAGTGCGCGCATCGCTTGCAGGCCACACTGTCCTAGCAGGTGGGATTGTGTTGAAGAACGATGACGCAGCGATCGACGTGCTTGCTGTCGTCCACGTGCTCTCTGGCATCATCTCGCGTGGCACTATCGTGCTCGTGGCCGGCTGCAAGTTCGGCAGAATGGTTGAGATCACGTCAAACGCATTCAGCGGCTCGCTCGTTGTCGGCGTCGGCCGTCTGGTGCTCAAGATGAAAATACGATTGCTGTTCGCACCGACTGCTACGTCCGACTGATCCGGCCGCTCCAGCTGGACAAGCGCTTCGGTCACATCTGCAGATTTCGTGGTGGCCGGAGGGGTGCGTTGCGCTTGCAAGTCAATGAGCACAGGCGCTTGCACATGCTGCACCTGTTCACCAGGTCCGGTGTCAAGTCGGATTGGATCCAACGGTTGAATGGCGCCCGGAGGCAACGAATTTGCACTGCTTGGTGACTCAGACGGCTGTGCCTGTGCACCAACAGTTAGAGCAGTTCTGCTTTTTGGATGTCTAGTGGCCGACTCGGTTGTCGTTTGGTCAACGATTGTAAGTGGTCGTGGTTCTGAAATAGTCCTGCGAGTTGTCGGCGGTTGTCTGCTGCTTTTGCTTGTCGCTTTTGTTGTTGGTCGCCTCCGTTTTGCGGTTGTTAATGTTCTTACAGTTGTTGTTGGTCTTCTTGTCGCAGTTGCTGTCGCTCTCCTAATGGCTGCAGTTGTTGTTGTTGACTTTTGTGGTGTTTTAGACTTCACACATTTCCCTTTGTAGGCCATGATTATGCCACCGTCACCCTTCTGGCGTTGCATGCAGTCGGCATAGTGGAACAGGCACATGTTTGGATGTGTTACACCTGGGATGCGAAGTTATTGATTGACAGAGTTCACTGTTTGCAATAAATAACTTTGGATGATTTACAAAAAATGACAACTGACCGTTAACGTCGCAGATGAAATCCACATGATCACTGCAATTGCGACTGCACTCTTCAGCACCTGTGGCCGCCTTCTGACATGCGTTGCGAGACTCGATCTCCAGTAGAGTTCCGTCGATCTTTCGCATCAGACAATAGTTGTACCGAAAGATGCACTCGTTCTCGTGCGTGTGACCTGTGCTCATGTGCATAAACCCAAAGTTACTGTAAAGTAAGGCGGCCTCACATAAATTTGAAAATCGAAAATTTTGACAAAAGTTTCATTTTTTGTTACGTTCCTATATGAGTTAGAAGAGGTCTTATAAAAAGAAAGATTGGGAACGGATTGAAGAGTTCGTCTCTTTTTTCAGCAAAACATTGTGCTTTTTAACAGATTTTCACAAGGCGAAACCCCTATCTTCAACTTTATCGTTTCTGATGCACCCGTGACCCCAACCACTTGTCGACAAAGACGACGCCGTCGCGTTACTGTTTTTTTTTGTGCTCATAATTTGTGACTTGCGGTTCAAATAATATTCCTCAGTTTATTCCAATTTATCTGTAGCGCTAACTAACCATAACAAACGCGACGACGACGTCCCTTCTGAATCGATCTTCTCTCGACTGTAGCCCCGAAATTCAAAAATTCAAGAAGTTTTTGCACGGTTCGCTTGAAAAGTCAACATTTTTAGAGCCTGTTTGGCTTTCATCGTACTTTGAAAACGCCTCCAATGGCTTCCGAAACCAAAAATAAAACAAAACAAATAAGACATTGTAACCAAGGCCGACCTACTGGGGTGGGATTTTGACAAAAAAAGTTTTGACTTTTTCAATTGCCCGCCGTGTGACACTCCACACACTTGAGGAGTCTCAGAAATGGCAGAGGTCTTAAGACTTTTGGGATATATTTAAATTTTTACCGTATTGATCGCAGACAGGATCAAAATACTTCGGGCAGTATGGCTGCGGACAGCAGGTGCCCATGTAAGCGATTCGGAGATCTGCAAGCGAATTAAAGTTGTGTTTCACGGAGAAAAGCTGGGCAACTGGCTATGAGTGCCATAAAACGTGGTACCCAACTGATCGTGAAGTTTTCCCATGGTTTGTTTCGATGGTTTACAACTGTGAAAGTAACATGGTAACATCATGTTGGCAAAAGTTTTCGCACTTGAACATGCTCCAGCAACAGTGTTTTCGCATACCTGGCTTCGTCTGTTTCGCGCATTGCAACTGACACAGATTGTTGTAGGTGCGTCCGTCTATGCCGCAGACGGGCTTGAACAGTCGCGCACAAGTGCACGGCGGCTTTTTCAGGTCCGGGCGATGCTGTGCAAACCCTGAAATCATACAATTTCGTCCCGAAACAACTTGTACAATGGACTTGCGCAAGTGAACCACTCACTGATTGCACTGCAAACATTGTTGCTCCTGATGCTGCATAGCAAATATTTATTACGTTCTCATTCCCAACTTATTTACCCTGCTGATACAAGAAGAACCGCGAACAACTTATCGTGACTTGAAACATTTTAGTTAAATTTTAACAGCTGTGGACGTGGATATACAGGTTGATAAAAAATGTCAAAAAAGTAAACAGCTGGTATTCGGAAGTGCAGCAGCATTTTAGCTGCCATTTATTGCCGTGTGCGTGAAAGAAACATAGTTTCCATTTGTTGTATTAAAATTACAGCTAAAACTCATAAAATTGTAGTTGTCGTCACTTCACGTGCAGTTGTGAATGGATTTTTGTTTTTTTACAGTCCACAAACGTGACACGCTTCTCCAAATTGTGGTCCATTTCACTTCGTCCTCAGAGATCATCAGGAGATAGAAACGATCAATCAGCCTGATTAAATTTGAATAACTGCGTCGTCGCCCAGACTGTCAGCATGGCTACAGCGAGCGAAGGGCCGTTATTCAAATTATTTTTGAGTTTTTATAAAAACAACGTAGTGGCATGAATAATAAAAAACAGAACATTATGTTTTCAGGGGGTCTGCTCTGAGCAATTGTTGCTGCTTCTCTGGTGCAAAAATCAAATAAATCAATGTGTAAAAATATACAACAATTGATTAAAAACAGCAGACCAACCTTGAATAGCAAACAGAATCAAGCTGTTTAATAATAGAAATGAGTCCGGTGGTCGCATGCTGTCTGCCTTTTCACTTTTCACGCCATTTCAAAATCTTCTCGTCACTGGTTGAGAGAGAGTCGCTGCCAGCGATGATTTCAGTTCCTTCGGAAGTATGCCAAACCGTGATGCGTTCGAAAATAGAAACATATCCGTAAAGTCTTGCATATGAGGTCTCCTTATAAAAATTTGAAAATCAAAAAAGTTTGGAAAAAAGGGGAATTTTGTGTGACGACTTTATAAGTGGGAGGATGTCTTATAAAACGAATTGATTAGGAACGGATTGAAGAGTTCGTCGTTTTTCAGTAAAAATTATAGTTTTTTCTGTCCCGATCTTGACCGGGCGGAATCTTGAGCAACAACGTTACCGTTTCAGCTTTCAGCTTCAAATCCACCATCAAGTTATTCACTGCCCCCGTGCCCCCGTCTGTTTGTCGGCGACGAGGTCGTAGACAAACGTCGTCGTTGTTGTCGACGTCGTCGTTGTTGTCGCCGTCGTCGTTGTTGTCGACGTCGTCGTTGTTGTCGACGTCGTCGTTGTTGTCGACGTCGTCGTTGTTGTCGCCGTCGTCGTTGTTGTCGACGTCGTCGTTGTTGTCGCCGTCGTCGTTGTTGTCGACGTCGTCGTTGTTGTCGCCGTCGTCGTTGTTATCGCCGTCGTCGTTGTTGTCGACGTCGTCGTTGTTGTCGACGTTGTCGTTGTTGTCGCCGTCGTCGTTGTTGTCGACGTCGTCGTTGTTGTCGCCGTCGTCGTTGTTGTCGACGTCGTCGTTGTTGTCGCCGTCGTCGTTGTTGTCGACGTCGTCGTTGTTGTCGCCGTCGTCGTTGTTGTCGCCGTCGTCGTTGTTGTCGACGTCGTCGTTGTTGTCGACGTCGTCGTTGTTGTCGACGTCGTCGTTGTTGTCGCCGTCGTCGTTGTTGTCGACGTCGTTGTTGTCGACGTCGTCGTTGTTGTCGCCGTCGTCGTTGTTGTCGACGTCGTCGTTGTCGCCGTCGTCGTTGTTGTCGACGTCGTCGTTGTTGTCGACGTCGTCGTTGTTGTCGCCGTCGTCGTTGTTGTCGACGTCGTCGTTGTTGTCGCCGTCGTTGTTGTTGTCGACGTCGTCGTTGTTGTCGCCGTCGTCGTGAAGATCGAAGAACGAACACTTGAAACCAGGTCGAAATCCTGCGAACTTTAAAAAATAGCCCAATTTCGGACCCAAAAAGTGGTCAAGGCAAAAAATGGACCAATTTCTCAAAATCTCCGGATGATTTTACCCCAGGAAACATTTTTGTTCTATTATGAGACGACTTCAGTTATGAAATGTAGGTGCGAACACATATGATTACACTACTGAAAAAAAATACAAAGGGAAATATGATAAGTAACACTGTTTTCAGAATAGGTTTTTCGTGTCTACAGCGTATGAAAAGTCATCGAATAAAAAAATTTTCGCGGCTCAGAACACAACTTTGGGTGTTCGTTTCGTGTTCACAGAGACAGGTTTGTTGCTTATAGTATGCTCGCTGGAGACAGCGAGCAAATTTGAGAAAAGCGCGCGAGGGGATAACGGCTCATATAATGCGTGATGCGCTGTCCGCTCGCACCGCTCGCTCGCGCATCCGCATGATTGGAACCTTTTTTGGCCCACCCTGTGTAATAACAAATGCGTGATGCGTTGTCCGCTCGTTGCACTCGCTCACGCATCTGCATGATTTTGAATTTTTTTGGTTTCCCACTGTGGCACTCACTCCGCCCACTTTTGGGTTTGGGTCTTATAAATGGGAGAATTTAAGTGCAAAACTTTACGGCAATTTTAAAAACGTAACTTTTTTGGATGCAATGAAAAATATGAAAGAAGACCGTACATTCGAGATGCACGCAAAGTAAATCCCATCCAATTGGGTAATCCAGACATAAAATGTTCTAAATTCAATTTGGAGACAACTGTTGACACCTGACACACTGTAAATCTGTCACATTTGGCAATTTTCGGTGACCCGCTAAAAAGTTTCAATGAAAACATCGATCAGAAGAGCACAGCGTCAAAATAAAAGAAAACAAAACTAGGTAAGTGCCCGGCAAGGACAAAAGAACGCGTCTCATTTTGAACAACAACTTTGGCAGCCCATGAACAAAAAAATAAATGTCGCTACACACGTTAGAAACCGGTGACAACTTGCTTAAACCAAAAATTACAAGCGTTTTTCAAATTATAATGTAAAAAATACTCAAACCTGATTGCAAAAAAAGTAAAACCGTCAAGAAAAAATGAATGAGCCATGGTAAGTATATAATCATTGAGCAATAATAAATCACTGACCGACCGGTGTGTTTTGCGTACTGGTCCGGTTTTTTTGAAAAGTCGCAAACATCAGATGTTCTTTGATGCACAAACAACAGAAACCGAATTCTGTAAAGCAATTTTCCACATTGAAACGTTCAACGCATGACCATTATTTTCATTCGACTGCTTGTGGATTGAAAATTGAACTTGTTCTTGCAATATGATTATCATGTGGCCAAATAACACATGTTTTATATCGATAAATCAGAAGCCACAGAGAAACGAAAATTTTTATTTCGGTTTCAAAATGCTGATATACGTACATTTACATGTAAGTAGAAAAAGTTTTTATTTGAGAAAAAGAACCTTTTTTGATTTGAAACTGCCATTTCCTGGCAAGCTATAAAAAAGTTTACTGTTATGTAGACTTCCTACTGAAGTTCTACGAATTTTAAGTGACACGCTGGTAAAACCATTCGATGTGTTCAGTTCAGGTTTCCGTTGAGTTTACTTATACTTCAAGTAGCGAGAGAGTGGCGATTTACTGGACTGGAGAACAACACATTACAGGAAAAAGCATCACATTATATAGGAGATCACGCACAATTATACATAATTACAGCCAGACAATTACAATAATCGCCCATCATTAACTTCTCCCCCATCAACGAAAAGAGAGAGGGAGAAGCCAAATCACAAAATCTCCCTACTTTCAATCACAAATCATTAGCCGTCTTTCTTATCTCATACGGCTTTTTTAAACGATATCACGGCCAATCACATCACGGCTCCTCATCCTCGGCACACACTCGGCCGGAAACACTCCATACATCGGCATTACGGCCTATCATCACATCACGGTTCAATCGTCGGCGCTCGTTCGGCAGCCAGAAGCACGTGAAATTCGGCACCTTGGCCTCGTCGCAGTCCTCGCGACGCGTCATCGCCCATTGGCTGACGACCTTCATCTCTCGGCACATCCTCGGCCGTATCAACATCCTCATCTGACTCCATTGCTTTTGGTCGCTGTGCTGATTGTACGCCAACTCCGCTGCTCGATTGGTTGTCTCCTTTGTCCCCGGCGGCCAAATAAACGTCCAACGTCCCAAATGCTGCGAGCCATCACCAGCTGCTGTTGCTCGACTTACGCACGCTCTGCCATCTTGCGGGCAAGCCATAATCCGCCATAATAGGCCATAAACGGGACAAAGTCGCGCCATCCACGGCATAAAGCGACAAATAAAACAAGTCGTGCCCATACTGGGTAACCACGACGCCGCCACATGAACAGCAACAGACGACCTCAGAAGGCCGGTCATGATGACCGCCTACGTGCCACGCTCAACGGCGGGCTCACCACTTCAAGTAGCGAGAGAGTGGCGATTTACTGGACTGGAGAACAACACATTACAGGAAAAAGCATCACATTATATAGGAGATCACGCACAATTATACATAATTACAGCCAGACAATTACAATAATCGCCCATCATTAACTTTATTCAATTTAGTTCTTCGTTCACTTAAAAAATTAGACAACAATTGCACCCTTTTTCGCCGTCCACAGAAACGTAAGTTGCCGTGACAAAAATCAATCAATAAAAAACACCGCGAGACGATAGAGCTAGAGCATGACGTTAACTTGTGTTGCCTGATGAGTTTTAAATGGATTTATGAGACAGAACCTAGCAAAATAGAATGTTACAAACAATTCTCAAGGTTGTTCAAAGTGACAGACCTTTTTGGTGACAAAACACATTTGATAAAAGAAGGACAAATTTAAATCCTCCTTCGGGTTGTTGCATGCAAAAGATATTAAGAGGCTGTCCGCGACTCAGACGACCCTGATGCCTGTTAGCCGCGGCCAGCCCATTTTTCGACTTTCAGTTTTCGACATTCTAATAGGGGGAATAGTTAGATATACGAAAGAAACTCTCCCAAAAAAATTTTCAGCCCCTAAGACCCACTGTGGCGAGCTGTGGGGCCTTGAGACCGAAGGCAGGTCACGCAAAACACGATTTTTGCTGTTTTTGCACAAAAATAGCCGTAACTCTGCACTCCTTTGGCCTTATACCTTCATTCGGGTATCAAACAAAAGCGCAGAACCTGCGCTAACAGCTCAAAACCAAAAAATAAAATTTGGGTAAAAATTACCTTTTTTATGGGCAAAAAAATGCAAAATTTGGGTACTCCAAAAACGGTCAAAAATGCAGTTTTTTTGCCAAAAAATCACCGTAAATTTCAAAATGCAAAGCAGGTAACTACAGGGCGTTATAGTCCCCGTTCATGCGCATTTCACCCATGCATTCGATTTTTCTAATCGAAGCCCGCTCATTCATTTTGATGGGCTCCAAGTTTGGTGCCAAAAAAACCCGATTTTCACAAATTTGCTCTTTTTGGTCTGAAAATTGGTACTTAAGGGTTATTTTGGACGCAGAACACGATGCTAACATTTAAAAATTTGAAAAAGTGCCTATTACCCTTTAAAAACCAGGTTCCAACACTTAAAAATCTTTTTTTGGGGGCAAAATTGATTGTGGGTGACCCGGACTATAAAAATAAAATAAAAAGTCTAAAAATTGAGCCAAAAAGTGCAGAAGAGTCTGCTAAAGAATGATGAGCAATATTATAAAAACTAATTTAAAATTTTTGTTGTGCAGAAATCCCCCAAACTAGACAAAAATACCCAAA
The DNA here is from genome assembly GCA_030248135.1 of Theristus sp. LFF4_11. NCBI lineage: Eukaryota > Metazoa > Nematoda > Chromadorea > Monhysterida > Xyalidae > Theristus > Theristus sp. LFF4_11. Next base: position 1,926 of record JASANC010000039.1, on the reverse strand, counting down.
ATACGAAGTTTTGCTGTTTTTGCACAAAAATGGCCGTAACTCTGCACTCCTTTGGCCTTATACCTTCATCCGGGTATCAAACGAAAGCGCAGAACTTGCGCTAACAGCTCAGAACCAAAAAATAATTGGATAAAAATTACCATTTTTTGGGGGCAAAAATGTGCAAAATTTGGGTACTCCAAAAACGGTCAAAAATGCAGTTTTTTGCCAAAAAATAACCGCAAATTTCAAAATGCAAAGCAGGTAACTACAGGGTGTTATAGTCCCCGTTCATGCGCATTTCACCCATGCATTCGATTTTTTCAATCGAAGCCCGCTCATTCATTTTGATGGGTTCAAAATTTGGTGCCCAAAAAACCCGATTTTCACAAATTTGCTCTTTTTGGTCTGAAAATTAGTACATAGGGGTTATTTTGGACGCAGAACACGATGCTGACATTTAAAAATTTGAAAAGTGCTTATTTCCCCCTAAAAACCAGGTTCCAACTTTTAAAAACCCTTTTTGGGGGCAACATTGATTATGGGTGACCCGGACTATAAAAATAAGATGAAAAGTCTGAAAATTGAACCAAAAAAAAGGTGCAGAAGAGTCTGCTAAAGAATGATGAGCAATATTATAAAAACTAATTTAAAATTTTTGTTGTGCAGAAAATCCCCCAAACTAGACAAAAATACCCAAAATACGAATTTTTAGGGTAAGTTACCCTCAGGATGCGACTTAATTGAAGGAAAGTTTTTCCGTTGTTGCTGTAAATGGACACAAACATGTAATAAAGCCTGATAAACATCATTTCTCTTTTGTTAAAAAACTAATTGAGCAAGATATTACCCACAAAATGCCTGAAATATACATTTTTCGTTCAAAATTGTATTTGCTTTGGGTCCCGAAAGGAAAAGGATGATAGAGTTTGTGTCTGACATTTTGTTATTGGGGTTATTTTTGACGCTGAACACGATGCTGACACTCAAAATTTCAAAAGTGTCTATGTTATCCAGAAAACCTGGTTTTCTTTGGTATGAGATGCAAGAAAACTTGTGCCAGTGTTACCGAAACTTGGCACCGAGGTCTAATTCGGTCGGCAAGATTATACTAATCTCCACGATTTCTGTCATTAGTTTATCATCCCGTTCGAACTTTTTAGGTTTCCTTATTGTGTTTTCTATTTTTTTATTTTGGTGTTATTCGTGTCTATAGTCATGTGTTGTCAAATATGGTGCAATGGGAATAATTGTGTGACAATCTCAGAAACATAGTCTAGTCTAGAAAACCTGGTTTTCTTTGGTATGAGAGGCAAGAAAACTTGTGCCAGTGTTACCGAAAGTTGGCACCGAGGTCTAATTCGGTCGGCTAATACTAATCCCATACATACATACGAATTTCATTTTACGATTTAAAATGCGAACAAATGTCACAGAAACTTTTATTTTGAATCAAATCACCTTTGAGGTGATAGCTGGAAATAACAACAAGCAATATGTTGCTTTGAAAAATTGACAATGTGATCTAAGTTGGTCTGCTGAACATGTGTGTATATGCTTGTGCACCTATGCTTGTGCACGCATGCGAGGACGAATAGCCAATCAGCTAGTTGTATATGTTTGTGCGTTTGACTGTAGGGTATTATTGAGTTATGCTGTATTTCAACTATCATAGATACATGAACAATGTACATTATGCATTGCTGTTTATTGTTGTTTTTATGTTTCTGAGATTGTCACACAATTATTCCCATTGCACCATATTTGACAACACATGACTATAGACACGAATAACACCAAAATAAAAAAATAGAAAACACAATAAGGAAACCTAAAAAGTTCGAACGGGATGATAAACTAATGACAGAAATCGTGGAGATTAGTATAATCTTGCCGACCGAATTAGACCTCGGTGCCAAGATTCGGTAACACTGGCACAAGTTTTCT
>JASANC010000038.1:0-13905 GCA_030248135.1 Theristus sp. LFF4_11 | reverse complement strand
TAGGCTTAGGCTTAGGCTTAGGCTTAGGCTTAGGCTTAGGCTTAGGCTTAGGCTTAGGCTTAGGCTTAGGCTTAGGCTTAGGCTTAGGCTTAGGCTTAGGCTTAGGCTTAGGCTTAGGCTTAGGCTTAGGCTTAGGCTTAGGCTTAGGCTTAGGCTTAGGCTTAGGCTTAGGCTTAGGCTTAGGCTTAGGCTTAGGCTTAGGCTTAGGCTTAGGCTTAGGCTTAGGCTTAGGCTTAGGCTTAGGCTTAGGCTTAGGCTTAGGCTTAGGCTTAGGCTTAGGCTTAGGCTTAGGCTTAGGCTTAGGCTTAGGCTTAGGCTTAGGCTTAGGCTTAGGCTTAGGCTTAGGCTTAGGCTTAGGCTTAGGCTTAGGCTTAGGCTTAGGCTTAGGCTTAGGCTTAGGCTTAGGCTTAGGCTTAGGCTTAGGCTTAGGCTTAGGCTTAGGCTTAGGCTTAGGCTTAGGCTTAGGCTTAGGCTTAGGCTTAGGCTTAGGCTTAGGCTTAGGCTTAGGCTTAGGCTTAGGCTTAGGCTTAGGCTTAGGCTTAGGCTTAGGCTTAGGCTTAGGCTTAGGCTTAGGCTTAGGCTTAGGCTTAGGCTTAGGCTTAGGCTTAGGCTTAGGCTTAGGCTTAGGCTTAGGCTTAGGCTTAGGCTTAGGCTTAGGCTTAGGCTTAGGCTTAGGCTTAGGCTTAGGCTTAGGCTTAGGCTTAGGCTTAGGCTTAGGCTTAGGCTTAGGCTTAGGCTTAGGCTTAGGCTTAGGCTTAGGCTTAGGCTTAGGCTTAGGCTTAGGCTTAGGCTTAGGCTTAGGCTTAGGCTTAGGCTTAGGCTTAGGCTTAGGCTTAGGCTTAGGCTTAGGCTTAGGCTTAGGCTTAGGCTTAGGTTTAGGCTTAGGCTTAGGCTTAGGCTTAGGCTTAGGCTTAGGCTTAGGCTTAGGCTTAGGCTTAGGCTTAGGCTTAGGCTTAGGCTTAGGCTTAGGCTTAGGCTTAGGCTTAGGCTTAGGCTTAGGCTTAGGCTTAGGCTTAGGCTTAGGCTTAGGCTTAGGCTTAGGCTTAGGCTTAGGCTTAGGCTTAGGCTTAGGCTTAGGCTTAGGCTTAGGCTTAGGCTTAGGCTTAGGCTTAGGCTTAGGCTTAGGCTTAAGCTTAGGCTTAGGCTTAGGCTTAAGCTTAGGCTTAGGCTTCGGCTTAGGCTTCATGAGGCAGTATTTAGTGACTTAGGCTTAGGCTTCTTGGGCTTAGGCTTAGGCTTCGGCTTAGGCTTAGGCTTAGGCTTAGGCTTAAGCTTAGGCTTAGGCTTAGGCTTAGGCTTTAGGCTTAGGCTTAGGCTTAGGCTTAGGCTTAGGCTTAGGCTTAGGCTTAGGCTTAGGCTTAGGCTTAGGCTTAGGCTTAGGCTTAGGCTTAGGCTTAGGCTTAGGCTTAGGCTTAGGCTTAGGCTTAGGCTTAGGCTTAGGCTTAGGCTTAGGCTTAGGCTTAGGCTTAGGCTTAGGCTTAGGCTTAGGCTTAGGCTTAGGCTTAGGCTTAGGCTTAGGCTTAGGCTTAGGCTTAGGCTTAGGCTTAGGCTTAGGCTTAGGCTTAGGCTTAGGCTTAGGCTTAGGCTTAGGCTTAGGCTTAGGCTTAGGCTTAGGCTTAGGCTTAGGCTTAGGCTTAGGCTTAGGCTTAGGCTTAGGTTTAGGCTTAGGCATAGGCATTAGGCTTAGGCTTAGGCTTAGGCTTAGGCTTAGGCTTAGGCTTAGGCTTAGGCTTAGGCTTAGGCTTAGGCTTAGGCTTAGGCTTAGGCTTAGGCTTAGGCTTAGGCTTAGGCTTAGGCTTAGGCTTAGGCTTAGGCTTAGGCTTAGGCTTAGGCTTAGGCTTAGGCTTAGGCTTAGGCTTCGGCTTAGGCTTAGGCTTAGGCTTAGGCTTAGGCTTAGGCTTAGGCTTAGGCTTAGGCTTAGGCTTAGGCTTAGGCTTAGGCTTAGGTTTAGGCTTAGGCTTAGGCTTAGGCTTAGGCTTAGGTTTAGGCTTAGGCATAGGCATTAGGCTTAGGCTTAGGCTTAGGCTTAGGCATAGACTTAGGCTTAGGCTTAGGGTTACGCTTAGGCTTAGGCTTAGGCTTAGGCTTAGGCTTAGGCTTAGGCTTAGGTTTAGGCTTAGGCTTAGGCTTAGGCTTAGGCTTAGGCTTAGGTTTAGGCTTAGGCATTAGGCTTAGGCTCAGGCTTAGGCTTAGGCTTAGGCTTAGGCTTAGGCTTAGGCTTGGGCTTGGGCTTGGGCTTAGGCTCAAGCTTAAGCTTAGGCTTAGGCTTAGGCTTAGGCTTAGGCTTAAGGGGCTGTCATGAAGCAGTATTTAGTGACGTGTAGCTGTGTTCTGCGCGGTCACTAAATACTGCTGCATGAATGCGCCTTTAGGCTTACGCTTACGCTTAGGCTTAAGCTTGGGCTTCGGCTCAGGCTTCGGCTCAAGTTTTACACTTAGGCTTACGCTTAGGCTTAGGTTTAGGTTTAGGATTGGGCTAAGGCTTAAGCCTAGGATTAGGCTTAGGTTTAGGCTTAGGCTTAGGCTTAGGCTTATGCTTAGGCTTATGCTTAGGCATAGGCATAGGCTTAGGCTTAGGCTTAGGCTTAGGCTTAAGCTTAGGCTTAGGCTTAGGCTTAGGCTTAGGCTTAGGCTTAGGATTAGGCTTAGGCTTAGGCTTAGGCTAAGGCTTAGGATTAGGATTAGGCTTAGGCTTAGACTTGGGCTTGGGCTTGAGCCTGGGCCTGGGCTTGGGCTTGGGCTTGGGCTTTGGCTATGGCTTTGACTTTGGCTTTGGCTTTGGCTTTGGCTTAGGCTTAGGCTCAGGCTCAGGCTCAGGCTTAGGCTTAGGCTTAGGCTTAGGCTTAGGCTTAGACTGAGGCTTAGGCTTAGGCTTAGGCTTAGGCTTAGGCTTAGGCTTAGGCTTAGGCTTAGGCTTAGGCTTAGGCTTAGGCTTAGGCTTAGGCTTAGGTTTAGGTTTAGGTTTAGGCTTAGGCTTAGGCTTAGGCTTAGGCTTAGGCTTAGGCTTAGGCTTAGGCTTAGGCTTAGGCTTGGGCTTGGGCTTGGGCTTGGGCTTAGGCTTAGGCTTAGGCTTAGGCTTAGCCTTTGCTTAGGCTTAGGCTTAGGCTTAGGCTTAGGCTTAGGCTTAGGCTTAGGCTTAGGCTTAGGCTTAGGCTTAGGCTTAGGCTTCGGCTCAGGCTTTACGTTAAGCTTATGCTTAGGCTTAGGCTCAGGCTTAGACATAGGCTTAAGCTTAGGCTTAGTCTCAGGCTTAGGTTTAGGATTGGGCTTAGGCTTTGGCTTAAGCTTAGACTTGGGCTTAGGCTTAAGCTTAAGGGGCATTCATGAAGCAGTATTTAGTGACGCGCAGCTGTGTTATAACATAGCTGCGCGGTCACTAAATACTGCTGCTTGAATGCGCCTTTGGAGTTACGCTTAAGCTTAGGCTTATGCTTAGGCTTAGGCTTAGGTTCGGGTTTCGGCTCAGGCTTTACGTTTAGGCTTAGGCTTAGGCTAAGGTTTAGACTTAGGCTTAGGCTTATGCTTAGGCTTAGGCTTAGTCTTAGGCTTAGGTTTAGGCTTGGGCTTATGCTTAGGCTTAGGCTTAGGCTTAGGCTTAGGCCTAGGCTTAAGTTTTGGCTTAGGCTTAGGCTTAGGTTTTTTGGCTTGGGCTTTCGTTTTTGCTTTTGCTTAAGCACAATAGACCTGAGACGAAGGGTTTCTGTCAACAGTTTGTTGAGCAACTGTCAATGCAACCAACCAGCAGCAGCGAGATCAGCGCACATCGTCAACACGGCGAGGCCTGCCATCACGAACAGAATAATGAACACGACTGCTGCGACGCTGTCCGATTTGCTGAAGAGACTTGATTGAGTTTCAAAAAAATCTATTCCACCATTCACATTATAACTTGATTATCAATCAGCAATTTAACTCATCTATAAAATAAAACCCTCAGAGAACTGTGTCTCAAGTGTGTTCCGAATGGATTTGTCACATCCGCTCACTTACACCTCGGCCATGGTCAAGTTTGCGAGCAAATTGAACGCCGTGAAGAATGCGTCCATGAAGCTCAGTTTGTTCTCAAAGAACGGGTAGACGACGCCGCCGAGGCAGCAGAACAGTAGCAGAATACTGGCGTTCACCCAGAGTGGCAGCTTGCGTTGGTTGGCGTCGGGCCGCGGTGGTGGAGCGTGCGCTGTGGAAACACATCAGAAAAATGGGATTGGTTTTGTGAAAAATGCACAGAAATTGGTGTATTTTGGTTTCATCAAACCAGAAACCCGTGCCAAGGACTAAGGAGCACAGCGCACGGGTCACCGCCGGAAAGTGGATTACGGTACACCACGTGGCGATACCATCATTCCGATCCCGCTGCGCAACTCTACCTTTGCATGCCAAAATATATCGACGGAATGTGATTGCTTGACCACATAACGCTAATAACCTTTTGAAGCATATGCATGATGAGCTGCTTTTGGGTAAGAGTTTGCAATGTGCATATTCTCCTAGCCTGAACACATAGTAGCGTTTCAAACAGTGACAAACAAACGCACAGGCACACGCGAGGACGCGCTCGCTAGCATAATGTCGCACGTGTGCGCGGCGTTTTGTGTGCTCACTATTCAGGAACATTACGTTACATTGCATTTCATTACAAAACCTGTACGCAACGGTATCACTCGAAACAGGTTAGGCAGGTAAGTTTGAGTTTAGTAACATATTTGGGTGTGCTCTCATTTTTGACTGTGAAAAAATAACCGGTAAGACATTTCAGATAAACCGAGTGTATTGAGCAGAAAAAAAACAAAAAACTGCACCATACCATCCGACGGTGACTTCGGCTGGCGTCGCTTTTCGAGCGATTTCTTTAGATGTGCCGCCGCGGCGCTCGTTTGCGTCTTTCGTTGAAACCGCCGGAACGACTTCTGCTGCACGATGCGATGCTTCACGGACGCGTACGCTCGCAGTTTGGTCTGTACAGTGCTGAAAGCTTAAACGGAATTCATGAAACAGCATTTAGTGATGCATAGCTGTGTTAAAATACAGCTACGCGGTCACTAAATACTGCTTCATGGATGCCCTTTTAGTGGTCCAATAGTGCCACATTACTGAAGTCAAGAAACATCACAATTCCGTTTTTTCATGCAACAGATTCACCAATGTCTGCTCTTCAACGTTACGTGAGGAAACTGAAATTTGTTTGATTCATGAATTTGATTCCGGTGTTCCAGTGGTGTAGCACTATTGAACTGCTAAGTTTTATAAAACTGGCCCCTGGTGGTCTCGGACTGAAAACTGCTGTATATTATCATGTTGGGCGTTTATTTGCGCGTGTGTGTGTACGACATCTTAGTGCCGTGTTTATGAGTGAAGTGCGTTTTTTTCAGATTACACAACTTCACAACCAGAAAAATATCCCTATTAGTCATTACTAGCAAACTGACCCGTGCCTACGGCACGGTTAGCTGATAAATACAACTATTATTTTTGAGTTGGTTTTCCCTTTTGACCTTGCCTACGACGTGAACTCAAAATGCATTGCATTTTGATTTTGAGCTGCTTTAACCGACTGTTGTTGATTTACCATAGAGGTGATCGCTTACCCTAACCTAAGCCAGGCCTTTTAAAGTGTAAAAAAACGCAAAACTTTTCTGAATATTCGCTGCAAAACGGCCAGTTTTGTGTGGTATGTTTACTACTCTTACCTTTAACCCTAACGTTAGCCAAGGATTTTTGATAGAATGGAAATGACAAAACAGCAACATTTTACTGAATACCCGTAGCAAAGCTCACCTAAGCCAAGTCTTTTAAAGTTTAAATGACAAAAAAATGCAAAACTTTTCTGAATATTCGCTGCAAAACGGCCACTTTTGTGTGGTATGTTTGCTACTCTTACCTTTAACCCTTCTGATTTCTGATAGAAAGGAAATGACAAAACAGCAACATTTTACTGAATACCCGTAGCAAAGCTCCCGCTTTTGTTTTGAATGTTTACTTCTTTTCCCCGCTTACCCTAACCTAAGCCAGTTCTTTTTGATCGAGTGCAACAAAAAGCAACACGTTTCTGAGTACCCATTGCGTAAAACGGTCGCTTTTGTTTTGTTATGTAGCTTTTCTATCCAAGGTGACGCATTTTCTATGATAAAAAACAAATGAAGGAAAAAGCAACGATTTTCTACATTTTACTGAATACCCGTAGCAAAGCTCCCGCTTTTGTTTTGAATGTTTACTTCTTTTGCACACTTACCCTAACCTAAGCCAGTTCTGTTTGATCGAGTGCAACAAAAAGCAACACACGTTTCTGAGTACCCATTGCGTAAAAACGGTCGCTTTTGTTTTGTTATGTAGCTTTTCTATCCTAAGTGACGCATTTTCTATGATAAAAAAACAAATGAAGGAAAAAGCAACGATTTTCTAAATACTCGTTGTAAACACCGGCTATATAAAAAGTCTACCTTGTGAAAAGAGCGATTAACTTGCAAGAGATTGTTTTAAAAACTCGTTTTTTGTGAAAAAAACTCCATCGTCTACAAAGGAGTCCTTGCAATTCTTACGATTGTCTCGCTTGTTGGTTGTCGCTCTTGAGCAAAAGGCATCATGATGACTAAAGTCATGTGGAATGACGATTTAAACTTTGCATTGTCATTAGAAGATGGAGTATGAGTATTCAGCTGATGATGATTTAAATAGCAAAATTGGCTCAAACTTGTAAATTTTAATAGCCAATCAACGTAGCGGAACGGACACCATTACACAGTTACTATCATAGTATTATATATATAGAATAGATAGATAGATAGATAGATAGATAGATAGATAGATGCTGTTGAGTAACTTTTGTTCACGAGTGTTCTTAGTATATTATCGCTCAATAGTAAGTTTCAACGGACGTTTTCATTGATTGCATTGTTGCTTTACATTTGTCAAAGCTTTTTGCGTCACTGTCAGTTCTCAAATATAAATTTCAAAAACCACTCCGGTTTATACCAACCTTTTTCTGACAGTAGCCAAAGTGGCGGAATACGATGCTGATCTGGAAATATTCAATATTCAATATCAATATTCAAATCCTAGCTGTTCGTCTGTTTTCGCGCTTTATAAAAACACCATCATGCCTGTAACTTGTAAATTACCAGTTCAAAAAAACAGGGCATACATTGTTATGAAACACAGTAAAAAGCGCACTCACTATCAAACACACAGGCACACAATACACATGTTACATTACTCCAGCGCTTGTAACACACTGGACAGGTGTCCGGTGTCCTGTCCGCCTAGATGTCCGGTGCGCTGTCCGTTTCCCAGTAATGAGAGTTGGCCCACATTAGTTGACTAGGACTCGTAACGGTAGCCTTCCCTCTAAAAATAAAGAACTAATTTCAGCAATAATTATTTATGTATTTTTGCACACCGCTCTTCTCACTCGCTCATGCTGCCTCAAAAATAAATCAACATTTTCAACAAAAAAGTCATTTATTTTTTGCTCAAGGCCAAGTTTTTTTCGACTCGCTCGCTGCATCAAACATAACTAAACATAACTAAATAATCTCAACAACATTTACAGATTTTTTACATGATGCTGACCGCCTCTATCTCTCGCTCATACTACCTCAAAAATAAACAACAACTATCGTTGAAAATATCTATTCATTTCTGTGACCAGCAACTCATGCTGCCTCTCTCGGGTATGTATGCATGCAGATTATCTTTTTAGATACGGTACGGCCGGTTAAACATGGCAGCTTTTTTCAGGGTGCAAGGAGCGCGCGAATTTTGAATGAAAGAAAAACGACGTTCAGAAACTGAATTGTGTGCCAAATTTGACGCGTTTTATTAAACTAATGGATTATCCGCGCTATTCTGTTCATTCTTTATCCCTTGTACACATGATTGGGAATTACGTTGGCTTTTTTGAAAAAGACAACTCCTAGTCTGCGGCTGATCCCGCCTTGATGGACTGCCTCATTTATTCGGCCATACTCTACACAACCTGCATGTCACACACGGGTTTCACTGCACTTTGGTTTTTGCCACTATTACTGTGGTGGAACATCTGTTGACTATGTATAGTTTTAAACGACTGATTTTGGATATTAGACATGGCTCGACATTACACCCAAAGAAGAACTGTGAGTCGTTAGTTCTTTGTTTGTCATCAAATGAGTGACCGTGTTTTGTTACACAGACGGTCGATGAGCACGATGACGTCATAGAAGACGAAATGGAAGATTCGCGAATGATGCCACCTCCAACAGCGAAAAGAAGGGCAACGCTGCGCAGACAACTGCTGAAGAACAGATTGACGATAACGACACAGAAACCTATCAAGCACTAAAGAAGGTGGCTGCACAATTCGAAGAGCTAGCAAAAGAAGCAGTAAACGCGGAACAAGTGTGGCGTCAGCAGAACGCATTGACCGGTCTGAACGCTATACCTGGGTAAAAGTGATCTGGCTAAAAGCCGGTATTGGATCCCGATGGCACCACGGAGACGGCATGCGACTTGGACAATTTCAGAAAATTGTCACATTTGACGATAAGGCTTGATTTATTAGTTAATGCGATCTTAGACTAAAAATAAATCATGCGGATGCGCGAGCGAGCGTCAGCGAGCGGACAGCGCATCACGCATAATATGAGCCGTTTTCCCCTCGCGCGCGTTTTTCAAACTTTCTCGCTGCCCTGCAGCGAGCATAGTATAAGCCACAAACTTGGTTCTGTGCACACGAAACGAACACCCAAAGTTGTGCTTGGAGCCGCGAAAAAATTTTCATCGGACGATTTTTCATACGCTCTAGACACGAAAAACCTATTCTGAAAATCGTGTTACTTATTTCCCTTTGTCCTTTTTTTTCTGGTATGTAATCAACATGTGTGCGCCCTTTCAGTTTTTACCTGCGACACTTTCACAGTCAAACAAAAATGTTTCCTGGGGTAATTCCATCCGGAGATTTTGAAAATTGGGTTAATTTTTTACCCAGACCCTGTTTTTGGGTAAAAATTGGGCATTTTTAAAAGTTCTCAGGGTTTTCACCTGGTTTTAAGTGTGCGCCCTTTCAATTTTTACCTGCGACACTTTCACAGTCGAACAAAAATGTTTCCTGGGGTAATTCCATCCGGAGATTTTGAAAATCGGATTAATTTTTTACCCAGACCTTGTTTTGGGTAAAAAATTGGGCATTTTTAAAAGTTCGCAGGGTTTTCACCTGGTTTTAAGTGTGCGCCGTTTCAATTTTTACCTGCGACACTTTCACAGTCGAACAAAAATGTTTCCTGGGGTAATTTCATCCGTAGATTGTGAAATTTTTTTTGCCCGGGCATTTTTTTCGTCAAAATTGTGCATTTTTTACAGTTCGTAGCATTTCGACTGGGTATCAGCTTTTCACTCTTACAAATTTTGTCTGAGCTACGAAAAATAATAGGAAAAAGGTCTAGTCCGTAGGAATTCAATGCGCTGATCACGGATTTTGGGTTAGTTTTCTTACGTGAGCAACTTTAGATGCTGAATCGTGACGATTTCGAGCGAATCGGCCGTGGAAATTGGCGAAATCGGTCTAGAAACGAAAAACAAGAAAAGGGTGTTTTCCAGGGTAATTCAATGCGCTGATCACGGATTTTGGGTTAGTTTTCTTACGTGAGCAACTTTAGATGCTGAATCGTGACGATTTCGGGCGAATCGGCCGTGGAAATTGGCGAAATCGGTCTAGAAACGAAAAACAAGAAAATGGTGTTTTCCAGGGTAATTCAATGCGCTGATCACGGATTTTGGGTTAGTTTTCTTACGTGAGCAACTGTAGATGCTGAATCGTGACGATTTCGGGCGAATCGGCCGTGGAAATTGGCGAAATCGGTCCAGAAACGAAAAACAAGAAAAATGTGTTTTCCAGGGTAATTCAATGCGCTGATCACGGATTTTGGGTTAGTTTTCTTACGTGAGCAACTTTAGATGCTGAATCGTGACGATTTCGGGCGAATCGGCCGTGTAAATTGGCGAAATCGGTCTAGAAACGAAAAACAAGAAAATGGTGTTTTCCAGGGTAATTCAATGCGCTGATCACGGATTTTGGGTTAGTTTTCTTACGTGAGCAACTTTAGATGCTGAATCGTGACGATTTCGGGCGAATCGGCCGTGGAAATTGGCGAAATCGGTCCAAAAATGAAAAACAAGAAAACTGTGTTTTCCGGGGTAATTCAATGCGCTGATAACAGATTTTGGGTTAGTTTTCTTACGTGAGCAACTTTAGATTCCGAATCGTGACGATTTCGGGCGAATCGGCCGTGGAATTTAGTGAAACCGGTCCAGAAATGAAAAACAAGAAAACTGTGTTTTCCAGGGTAATTCAACCGCCGATCACTGCTTTTGGGTCAGTTTTCTTATGTGAGCAATTCTAGGTACTGAATCGTGACGATTTTGGGCGAATGGGCCGTAGAAATAGCATAGGCGAAATTGGCCTAAAAACGAAAAATGAAAAACCTGAGTTGTCCGGGGTTTAGAAGAATGTGTGACCAACGTATTGTGATTTTGGTCCGACCTTCGGGGCTTATGTAAAAGTCAGAATATTATCTAAAAATGCGGGAGACGCATATAAAAGGAGGAATATGGCCTTGTGTAAGCAGTGAAAGACTTGGCTCGACAACGCTTTTCAAGTCTCTGATGTGGTACACACGGATACAAGTACATAAGAGTCATATTTTTGCGCCGTTTATTTTTTATTTCGGTTGGAAGTGGCAACCCTCGTACATTGTAGACAAATGAAACTTTCACATTTGCTTTTTTTCTAGCATTTAGCGACCACTAAAACCACTAAAATAACGATCAGACTTTAGATCGCTGACACTGGTTTGCACAAAGTGTATCGCAGAGGCGTTGGGGAACGCAAGGTCTCCTTCTGTGGCAATGACTCACCGGTTTATCCTGTCACAAGAGTTTGGTAAAAAGGGTGAAAATCAACGAAAGACAACACTTTTTGCACTGGTGCTGCTGTATGCACAGCGGTGCGTACGTTAGCAACAACAACAATTGTCACCCTCGTGGCCTGGTGGTAGTGCGTTAGACTACAGTCTGTGCGCTCGGGGGATGGAGCCCCGCCGAGGGGTATGTAGGCACTTAATGACAGAGAAAACTCAATGGGCGCCCTACTCAATGGCGTTCTGTACGCTTCTCTGGGTTAGCCCTGGCTAAAAACATCGCCTAAAAATCCCAACAAAACAACAACAACAACAACGATAAAGCTACATGCAGCAATATTTTGCAATTTCTGATGTTTCTGTTTTTGCACAGAATTTACAGAATTTCGCACATGGTGTGATTTTAGACTAAACTGAAGAGGACAATTGAAAAATAACTTCAAAGTTTTTACGCTTTTCAGCAAGCTTTTAAACAGCAAACGCGGCGCAAAAATATAACTCTTATGTACTTGTATCCGTGTGTACCACATCAGAGACTTGAAAAGCGTTGTCGAGCCAAGTCTTTCACTGCTTACACAAGGCCATATTCCTCCTTTTATATGCGTCTCCCGCATTTTTAGATAATACCGTATTACCCCCAATAAACCCCCATGGGGGATTAATACGTCAGCGACTTTTAGGGGTGGGGGTTTATTGGTGGGGGGGGGGGATTAATGGTGGCGGGGGGTTTAATGGGGGTAATACGGTAGTGACTGAATAGAATGCCACAAACGGATAGTGGTTTTGATTGTTTTCGGAAAACGGGCGCTGAAGTACCTGCTCTTAGCAACAACGCCACCCCGTTATCGACGCGCCGTTCACCCTCGATCGACGTCATTGAAGCACCGTTGACGACCTTTGCGGGTTCTCATTTTGTTTGTGCACCATCAGCAGTCAAAAATTTATTTTTTGTGCTTGGTGGTGGTCAATAATTCCCACAATTTCTCCTGTTATTTTTGCGGTACTTTTTGATGTTTCAATGACTTTGTTGCTGTTTCTGCTGGCAGGCATTTCTGTTTCATAATTTTTTGGGAATTGGGAGTTTCCTAAAGTTTGAAAAGCTGCTTTTGCGTAGTGTACATTTTGTTTACTGTAACATTTGATTGCTACAGGGAATTTCACGTTATTCCCTATTTTTCCTGTTCGCTATTAACTGTTTCTTTTTTCAGATTATGAAATGTGCATGCTGTAAGTTTAACTGTGACAGACTTAGACGCGCATATTTCTCGAGTTCACGAAAATCTGCCTGTTGTTGCTATTCCTGACAATTAAAAATACCCGTTTTGTTTCCGTCGCAATGCCTTTTTCATCGCCAATTTCGAACACCATGTGGTGATTTGCCTTGGAAATCCTGAGCGCAGGAAACAGATGCGTCACACATGTCATCAGTGTCAACGGAAATTTTCGCGCGAAGTTTGTCAACGGACCCTAAATAATACACGCAGTAGTATCTGGCATTTAGCAGAAGTCGGTTTTTTGAAGGGGAAAAAACACGCTTTAGTGACAGTGTTGCGCAGTTTTATGCGGTTTTGCGCAAAATCTGACTTCTGCTAATTTTTTAGGTACCGTGGGACCCTAAATAGTACACCATAGGACGCAGTATCAAAGGCAATAGTTACTACTTACGTATGTCAAAACGGTTGTCATTTGTTTCATTTTAACTTTTGTCGTTTATTCAAATTCAATTTTGACCAATTGCTGGTGCTGGTATGAACGGAAGTTGTTTTTGTTGTGCTCGCTTTGCTCAGAATAGTTATTTATTTTTGGAAGCAGCATGAGCGAGTGAGAGGCAGCAGTGTGCAAAAATAAATGATTAATTATTGCTGAAAATAGTTATTTATTTTTTAGGGAGTCCTAGTCAACTACTCCCACTAACACCACGCGGTACATCTGTTCGGATACTTTTTTAGCGTGAAGTAACCCTGTGTGTTTGTGATTGTGCCTGTGTGCAGCATTTGCCTTGTGCAAAAAGGTGCACTGTCTATTCAGACTACAGCAGGTTTATGTGAACCTGTCACCTTTTCACAGAGTACAGAGCTCGCGAAAGAAGAACCGAAACGGGATCGGAGCCGACGCAAGACACACTTAACCACAAATGGGATGTTTGATTTTAGATTCGACACACACAGTGTTCTTCTTGCTGTGATTCAAAGACTGGCATGCTGCGCATTGTGCAAAAAACAGACAGGTTTAAACAAAACTTTAACTGAATTACTTTTTTATACATGAACAGCACACAATCGGACAAGAAGCGGCCTAGATCAACGCCGGACAACACGGTGACCGGGATGCCGATCAGGCCGTAGACGATTGCTGCCACCTGGCCGAGACCGGTAACCGGGGTGACGTACGTGTAGCCTGTGTGTGTGTGTGAATTGTCGGCAAACAGTTTTGCTCTTTCCGCGAGCGCCTCATGTTTCTTCAATGGAGAATTCTTTGGAATTGGTGTTTGTGTGTACCGCAGTCAAACGCGATGTTTTATGCAACCTTAGGCTGATCGAATGTCCTGCTTTTGTATTGTGGTTCTTCTACATGCTATTTTTGCCAAAAAAACGGGGCTTCTAAAAGCCGGCGCCTCGCGTGAAATGCCGTAAAAGAAACGCGTTTTCGCAGACGGTTCAGCAGCCCTGTATTGGTTTTGTTTTACTCGGTGCATCACACAATATTTAGCCAGTCATCGTGCGCCACGCTGCAACACTATGACCTGTTTTTTCAAACGTGTCCCACTGAAATGACGTCATGTGCCGCCAAACATGCGCTTGCCGTTCACAGCAAACCAGACTTTCCGTTTAGCCGGTTTCTACCCGTAAACACATAGTGAATGTAGAATCAGTCACACCAAACTGACATTTTAGTGCCTGAACTTTGATAAACGGGCGTTTTTAAAGCAAATGACGTCATTTTAGTCCGGACACGTTTGAAGAAATCCACAATATTATCCTTTCTTTTATACCTTCGACTCAATGCGGTTGTGGAA